>JBCEWC010003049.1:0-31753 GCA_038996855.1 Solanum aculeatissimum | reverse complement strand
TTTATGCTAAGAATGTGTAATTAGGAGAACATACTTGAAGCTAGCTCTATGCAAGAGTCTTCCACCTAACGCTGCAGGAATTTTTCCAGAGAGCAAGTTGCCATTAAGATTCCTGTAATAAATAAAGTAGTAAATAAGAGCTCTTTATTTACCCGTCACATGTCCTCAACTGTCCGTACACATATAGGCCATTCTCCACAATAAATCTTGCTAAGCTACACTAATCATACATTACCTCAACAACAACAGTGATAGGAAGAAATTGGGAACATAAATTAGTACGTTTACTAACTATTTCTTCTTGTGATAATAATCCATTAATTTGTTTGATACTCCAGTACTTGAACTTGAATTTATTTCACTTCATGAAGGACGAAAAATTCCAATAACAGCAAACAAATTCCAAAGAACAGAATGTAGCAATTTAAGAGGTCAACAGTTGAAATGAAATTAAAATAATTGGTAAAGTAGCTATCGCACCATGCCAAACGAAAAGGCTCTTCCAGAGAGAACACATCAATCTCTTAGTCTTTCTCCAAAGGGAAAAGTGGAGAAGACAGAGAAATACCATAAACAGGCCCTAGAATCAGAGCAACTCATCCGGAAACCATCTAATTTTGAGGAAAAAAAATATAAGTTTGTTGAACACCTCTTCTCCAAGCCTTCAAGGACACAAATCGCAGGAGCCTCAATTGCAGGAGTTGGCGCCGCAGCAGCAAATAGCTAAGCCCAAACCCTAATTGAAAATGAGAAGTGAAAACAGAAAAGGGCAACAACCCTTTTTTTTAATTTAACTATAGGTTAATACTATTTAAATTAAAATATTATTATTATTTTTTAAATTGAAAAGGCCAAAAGGCCAAAAGCCTTGGACTAATTTTTAAAATTAAAAAATTGAATATGATTTTGGAAAATATATATATATTTTTTGTTATCGGTTTGCTATCGGGTTATCGGGTCCCCGATATTAAAATTCTTAAACCCGAACCGATAACCGATAATCCATTAAAAAAATTTAATAAACCGTTAACCGATCCAATAATCCAATAACCCGCCCCAATAGTCCAATAAACCGAAAAATTGGTTCGGATTAACGGTTTGACCCGAATTTTGCACAACCCTACCATGAACACTTATAGTTGCACAATAATCTTAAGATTCATCTCATCGTTGACGTTATGTTCTGAATATGTATGATTGAATGTGAGGCCTATTGGGTCTAGCTCTAACACTCATAAAGGTTGTTTACTGTCACAACAATTGTAGTATTTCTGATAGTGTTTAAAAGATCACATTTTATAACTCAAGCTCGTGGGAAGATTTGATTGTGAGAATGAAATCTTAACAAAATCTGTGAGGGTTAGCGCATTAGGAGTATGGAATGGTTGATTTAGGTTTGCTTTTGATTATGTTTAGTGTTGATTTAGGATTTTATCGTGGTTATGTGAGAAAAGATTCATCCTAATGGTAAGTTATGATTTAGTGGATTGTTATTCAGATTGTGTTCATGGGTTAGTTAGTGGCTTGAAAATCACTCCTAAGTTATAGATTTGCCAAAGTACAATTCGAAAGTTTAGTTCTTAATGATTGATTTTGATGGAATGATCTTCAACTACTTATCTTCCTTCTCCTTCTTTATGTTCGAGGACGAACATGATTTTTAGTGGTGGATAATGTAATGACCCTTTAGGTCATTTCTATAATAAGTCCACACTTTTTCATAAAAAAACATATTCGTAAATTTTAAATTAAAAATTTTAGACTGTTTAGTAATTAAGATTATTTAGTTAAGGAATAATTTTTAGATAATTAATTTAGTTAGTAGATTAAAGTAATAATTTAGTTAATACCCTATATTATTTATCTCATATTTATTAAAAATAGGTTAATAGAATTTATCACTTTTAGTATATAAAATAAATAAATAAGAAAATAAAAGAAAAAATAATAAGAATAAGAATAAAGGGCTGCTGCGCAACCCTTTCCAATGAAAACATATCAGAAACGAACAAATCAAACAACGACGAACGACAATACAGAGAAGAAAAGAAATGCGGGGGAGAAAAAAAAAGGAAAAGAAGACAGAAAAAATTAAGATTTTCATTCTAAAATGTCAAGGTAATTATTCCCGTCCTTTCTAGTAAATTTTTATAATATTATGAATAGAATTTTAGGATAGAAACGTGTATAGTTTATGAAAAATATAGCCTAGGGTTCTTAGAATACAATCTTGATTTGGGGGGTAGAATAACGATCCGTTTTAGCTGAAATTTGACATATAAGTTTATTTTATTATGAGTAAATATATTTTGAAAGAAATTTTCAAATTCGAATTCGGGGGCTCGGGATGACTTTTTTACTCGAAACCAAAAATAAATATAACAATATGGGTGTCATCGGATTCATATTCTTATGTAGATTATGTATTTGAACAGATTTTGATCATATGAAAGCGTTATGAAAGGCTCAAATTTTGAAGTGACTGTTTGATAAATTGAGGCAAGTAAATTTCTCGACTCTTGGTAAGTATATAGATATGTGTATTTTCCTTGTTGTTTGTGTTTAAAGTAATGAGACTTGGTGATAGATTGACTTGTGCCTATTGAATAATCTTGATGATGAAAAAGAGATAATAAAAGATAATTTGTTTATATATTAATGTGTGATATGTTGAAAATGATCTGAAAGGTTTATTGATTTATTGTTGATATGGTATCACGATTGTGTGGTTGTAAATTATGCATTGTTAGAATAATGGTCATCTTTTCATTATTTATTTAAACATGTCTAATTGCATTGATTCTGAGGCAAGATTGTGACAAAAGTTATGTGAATTGGGAAAGAATGAGAAACTAAGAGGATGTACCATTTTGAGGGACGTGTCGCATGACATGCTGAATACTATGATTCGAGGGTCGTGTCACACGTAATAACGGATATTATAATTTGAGGGTCATGTCGCACGCCGCGACGGATAGTATGATTCGAGGGTCGTGTCACACGCTGCGACGAATATTATGATTCGAGGGTCGTGTCACACGCTGTAACGGATGCATGGACTTAAAGTCCCCCATGAGTCCCAGACTGAGAGACAGCGAGTGTGTATCACTAGGTCAGACATGCATCATTATGCTTGACATTGCATTACACATCTTTATCATTTATGAACTTGTGAGTGCCTATTTATGGAACTTCTGATGGATGAGCCTGATCTTTATGTTGTTGATCTATAAATATTGGTGTGGTTATTGAGGTATATGTTATGTACATTGTGAACTATTAGGTTGAGATACTTTTTAAGCAAGTTGGAGTTGTGGAGGTTTGGTTGGAGAGTTAGGAGTACCCGTATTCTGTATTACTTGACTATGATTTAGGAGTTCGCTTGCTGGGTACCATGTGGTTGGTACTCACCCCTTGCTTCTACATTTTTGTAGGTTATATGCTCGGATCTTTGTGATACTCTCTCTTCTCTTCTTATCTGAGGCTTTCTGTGGAGATTAGTGAGGTAGTTATTTGTCATTTCAGTGAGTCCTCCTACTCCTATTTATGATTTTGTTCTACTTTAGAGACAATATCATTTGAGACTTGTATTTTCTTTCAAATCTATTGTAATACATTAAGATGCTTGTGCACGTGACAACCAGATTTTGGGGAATTAAAATTAAGTTGACTTATTATCCACAGCTAAACCTTTATTGTAATTATTTCTTCCGCACTTTATCATTGTAATTGGATTTTTGGCTGACTTGTCTTCGTGGGATAAGACGAGTGTCATCACACCCATTTTTGGGTTGTGACATGGGAGGAGTATCAATCATCAAATTGAGTGAGAGTAAGTCCTACTCGAACTAATTAACTATGTCCTCAAGTGTAGGTGAGGATTGAACCATTAGGTTGAATGTTTCCTCATGATAAGGTGTTCCTAAAATTATAGAGGACACGATTGTCGAATCCATTATGGGTTCGATTTTTTCTTACCCCAATAAGTTATTGAACGGTTATGGCAACATCAACAAAATTGTTGTATGATCACTGGCTCATAAGTGATTGTTGTCACATAAGAAAAACTTCCATATAAGTTTTATACTGATATTACTCTGATTGTATTGGATTGATTAGATTATCTATGATGGATCATTTTCTACTCTTTATTTATGCTTTAAATAGACATTTGACATTTTTGATTGAGTATTTCTGCGTTGATTATTGTTTTACCTATATCTATTTCATTTAGCCATTTTACATACTCGTACATTTTCACGTACTGACGTCTATTTGGATTACATCATTTTATGATGCAGAGACAGGTACTAGATATCATCAACAGGTGCTTTGTTGAGGATCTTCCCCACTTTTTAGCTGATTGGTGAGTCCTCCCTATTACTAGAGGATGCACATTATTTGTTTCATCTAGCTTTTAGAGTCAGACTTTAGACTTTCTATTCTTTTGAGTAGAGGTAGCTAGGGGTCTATCATTGGCACCATTGAACTGTTGATAGAGGCTTCCTAGACTAGAGTGTGATTTTTACTGAGTTCAATATTTATTTTTGGCTAATTTCTTTCTTACTAGTCTTGTTGATTTGACTTGACCATTCATATATTGAGATTGTCCTCCTTTTATTATCTTTAGTCTTCCATTGATATGTTAAATATGTTGATTGAATGAATGTGACGAGTCCAAGTGGTTTTCTTGGGGACTAGCAATAGTCTCTGAGTGCCTACCACATCTAAGGTTCCCTCTCGGGGTGTGACAAACTTGGTATCAGAGCATAGAGTTCAAGTGTCCTAGGGAGTCTATGAAGCCGTGTCTAGTAGAGTCTTCTTTATGGGTTTGTTGTGCACCACACTTTATAAGCAGGAGGGTTTAGGACATTAGGAATTGTTACACTTCTTTCCTATTCTAATTCGTGTGATAGAGTGAAACTCTATGAAAGCTCTCTTCTAATTCGTGTGCTACACGTTTGCAAATATGTGATCATTTCTCCAAGAAGAGTTGTCGGACAAGCTAGGGGTAGAGGGTACCTAACTAGAAAAAGGGATAACCAAGATGAACCTCAAAATTAGAATGAACCCGTAGGCCCAGCCGTCCCTGTCGTGCGGCTACCACATGCTCACATCAGTAATATTGTGCTTTGCCAGGCCATCTAAACTTTGGCCTAGGCTGTAAAAACAGTAGTTGCTAGACAGGGTGTAGGCAGGTAGGATGCTCTAAATATATCCAAGGTTCATGAGTTCTTGAGGATGAACCCACCTCAGTTTAAGAGGCCGAAGGGGAATAGAAATTGGAGTCTTTTTACAATAGGGCCTCACAACTTTAGAGCTCAGGTATCTCAATCACAGTCTAATGTGGCTTATGGTTCCCAAGGCAAGCCACCATGTGGCAAGTGTAGCAACTTTCACTTGGGAGAATGTCGTGAAGGGAGCGCTGGATGTTATAAGAGTGGCCAAGTGGGTCACCTTAAGTGGGAATGTCCTAAGTGGGCTAACATAGCTCAAGTTTCTATACTGGCACCACTGGTTAGAGAAAATCAGAGAGGTGTTACTTCTGGCACGAGTAGATCCACAGACCAATTATATATCATAGGTAGTTGCCAAGATCAAGAAGACTCTCCCGATATCTCTCCAGATATTATGATGGGTATGATTCAAGTCTTTACTCTTGATTGTTATGTTTTGATAGATTTTTGTGTCACCCTATCAAAAGTGTCTCCTTATGTAGCTAGTAGATTTGCTAAAACTCCCGAGTGTCTTCCTAAACCTTTTAGTGTATTTACTCTATTTAATAATACTATTCTAGCTGAGAGGGCCTATATATATTGTTCTATTCCAATCAATCATAGAGATACCGTGGCTGACTTAGTGGAGCTAGTCAAGATACACCCTATGCTCTCTTATTTGAGACTTCCTTTTAATGTTACCCATGAGAAAAATGTATGTCTCTAAAAGTTTAATGTCACCACTTAAGAGTGTTACTTGAGGTCTTGTAAACCATAAGCAAAATTGTCATCCCAAAGATAGAAAGATGAGAGGGTGAGAGCGATGGTTGATTGAGGCTTGTAACTAGTCTTATGTGTCCTTTAGGTAAGTAATACGGTGATGATTTGGTTTTCATAAGTCTTGACGAAAAAGGTAGCGAGTACCCTAGGATTTTCATACTAAGGTATCGAGAAAGAGTTATAGTTAGGATGTGTTAAGAGTTTTCTCAAACTAGAAAGAAGTTTATGTTGATGTATTACATTATTCATATTAGTGAGGTGAAGTGTAGATGATGAATAGGGGAACAAAGTAATTTTGAGGTGCTAAGTTTAAACTAGGCCCGTGATCCTGAAGGGAAAGCCCCTTGAAATTTATAGAGTTATGAGCTTAGCCAAATAAAGAGGTATAGTGAATGGGTTAATGGTATTTGAGTTGTGAAGAAGGGATGTGTTGATAGAGTATTCTCTATGAGATTTTAGTGAGTCTATGTTCCTAAATTGTTACCTAGTAGTTATAGGTTGGTATGATATGAGAGAAGGGAAGTGCGTGAGGCACATGTTAGTATTAGACCCTGAGCTTGAATTTTAAGGAGTAGTATAGAAGAGGAGATAACAATGTGACAGTGATAGTCTTACTTGGGTATTTGCTTTAAAAGGTTCCCCATAATGTGTGTTTGAGATTAAGCAATTGACTTGCAAGAAATGTGATATGGTGAGTATGGTACAGGTGCCCTTAGATGGAAATAGTGAATTTAGGATAAAATATTTGATAAGAAGAGGCTTAAGATGTGTACCCATGATAGTGTAAAGTTGTGTGAAGCTTTAAGTTATGACTGCTATAAGAATCTAGATAGTATATTTGAGTTGTTAATGTGGAGTAGGCTGATGTAAGCATTTGATGTCAGCCCAAGTAATTAAGTTGATTGGGGCTTATGAATAGATGATGATGAGTTTTCCATGATAGTCTAAGTTCTATATGATTAAATTTATGGGAGCACATAAGTTGAATGTTAAAGAAGAGGTTAGATTGTAAAAGTTGTGAAAAGTGGTTATGTATGCCAATAGGAGCAACCTATATAGAAAGATTTCCATAGAAACAGGAGGAAGCTCAAAGTGATATCTTCGAAGAGAGTCTTAATGGCTATTTTATATATGAGACTATAGTATAACAGAATAGTTTAAGATGTTCTGGTGGATATTGACTCCCTGTCCATGTGGAGATATGTGCTTATAGCTTAGTTGAGGAAATTAATTTGCAAACTTAGAGATATGACCTTTGAGCTAAGGGGAGATGATGAGGTGATGAACCAAAGTAGATCTTGAGTTTTTGATAGTGATGGGTTGATCAGGATGAGATATTAATTCTTTCCATCTCATGTATTCGATATACTTCAGTTGAGATGACATTTCATTCTTGTCTAGTGTATGATTGTCATGCCCATGGCCTAGTCCTATGCACTACATATTGATTCCTGTTTAGGTTGAGTTCGAGGATGAAAAGAGATGACTTCATTCAGTAATTTTGATCTTACCTCTTAGATCCAAGAGTTTCTAGCCTAATGTTGGATGAAATGTGATTTTAGTTTTTTTCACTATGTACGGCTCTGTGAACTCAAAATGAGTCTTGATAGATTTCTTGATTGAATCATGCTAATGATCTTTTGTTCCAAGCTTTTTTGGTGAGTTTGCTTTCTATCTTGGTAGAGAAGTTGATAATAGTAGAGTGATGGTTGGAGAGACAGAGTCAGTGTTCTTGACTTTAATAATGATGTTGTACTAATTCCATCTAAGATTATAGAAGTGCAGGATGAGTGGGATGATACCTTTATGTGTGTGATAGATAGGTAAAAGGATATTAGTGTCTCTCTTGATAAAAGTTCACGTGGTTGAGGGTGTAGATGTACTATGGTAGGTTTGACGATTCCCAAGTGATTTTGACCTCAAGCAAGTCATGAAGTGGTTACAGTGATAGGCTTGAATATGTGGATACCATTATGAGATTGTATTAAAGTGATAAGAATGAGTTTTATTCCCTAAGTAAAGGGCACTATGGAAATATGAAACCTAGACTTTGAGGGGTTAGATTGGTATAAGTTTGATCATCTTAAGACTAGCACTTTGAGACTTAGAATTGGCGTGAACAGAATAAGAGAATGTGGTTAGACATAGATTTGAATAAGAGCTATAAGCTTCAATTGATGGAGTGTAGTTCCATGAAAAGAAGCATAGTTGAGATGAGATGTTGAGCTTGAGATTATCCATAGAGTCTCATAAATCATGGTGGTCCCATTCTTAATTAGAGTTGATAGCTTCCTTCTTGAATTTGAATGACTGGTTGTCGAGAAGTTTAAATGATTCGAATTGATTGAGTTCCCATGTTTCATTCATGCCTGATAGTGAGAATGTCTAAGAAACATTTCTACTCTTGATCCAAACTAATTTGTCTATTCTGAGTGATTTGTGACTGTCCATATTTAGTTGATAGGTATGATGGTGATTGGTTGATTATTATTCGTTAATCTGATAGAATCTTGATTGTTCGATTCATGCTATGAGTGTGCTCTTAATTACCCATCATTTGAGGATGAATTCTCTCAAGGGAAAGATAAGTTAACACCTAGTAAAATTATCAAAATACTCTTAGATAACAGAATGCTTGATAGCACGTTTTTCTAAACTCTGTTGGCAAATTTGAGGTTAAAAATATGATCAATATGAAAAATTATGTGAGAAATGACCTTGGTTGATTTTTAGAGCAACCAAATTGAAAGAAAATTTTTTGGGGCAAAAATGCAATTTCAGAAAAGTGCATGACATGTCAGCATTGCGAACTTTTCATGGATTTACACTTAATGATAATTCTAATATTATCTACGGGGTTAGAAAATCAATCAAAAATTTTTTGGAAAAAAGTTATACAGGTATGCGACAGTTCCACGTCGCGGACCTGTGTCCACCGAAGTTCAAAATTTAAAATCTTTCTAGGGGCATTCTATACTTTTTTCCACCCTTCTTAAACTTAATCCATGACCAATACAGGCCATTATTTTCCTAAAAAGGGTTTCAAAATCTCTTCTTAAGTCCTTTACGCTAAAACTAAAAGGAGACTTTAAGCAAAGAAGAGGAGGAAGCTAGGGTTATCAAGTATTCGACTGTGGTCCTTTGAGTTGCGATTGTTCTTTATTTTCCAGGTATGTAAGGTTAAACTAAAATATGAAAATGTTCTTCCATGTGCCCCTTTGATAGTAAGAGAGAGATTGTGAAAATGTTGACGTATATGCATGTTTTGCATGAATGTTTTCTTGTAAATTATATACATTATATGTATTTTCATATGGTGATGATCATAGTAAACTTGAATTTACTGATTAAATACTTTTCACGAGTTATTTCATAAATTCTATATGCTTTTACAGGAGTTATTTCATAAACACTACATATTACTTCATAAAAATTACACCAATGAACCTAGAGATTGAATCTAGAGCTTGATTTGAGGATGTTGATTGTGATGTGAGCATGATGATAGGTTGATAGAACTTGATTGTCCTATGAGTATTCATAATTGAACTCTAAAAGACTTGGTCTAAATTGAAAGACCTCCTACATGATTGTTTAATTCACTCTTGAAAGGTCGATAGGATTAATTGATCGAATTGTTGAAAGATTGGTTTGATAAAACTGATGAGCTGAAAAAGTTCATTAAGAGACTCACTGATTTAGTTGATTGGATTTGATTATTTTATGAGCATTGAGTCTTGGGAGGATTATCGAGCACCGAATTGAGCGAGAGTAAGTCCAACTCGAACTCATTAACTACGTCACTAAGTGTAGGCGAGGATTGAATCATTAGGTCAGATGTTTCCTCATGATAAGGTGTCCTTAAAATAATAGAGGACATAATTTCCCGATCTATTATAGGTTTGATTTGTTGTTACCCCGACAAGGTATTGAATGGTTGTGCCAACATCAATGGGATTGTTGTACAATCACTGACTCATAAGTGATTATTGTAGATAAAAAAACTCCCATATAAGTTCTATACTGATAGTACTCTGATTGGATTGGATTTATTGGAATAATTAAATTGTCTATGATAGGTTATTGTCTACTTTTTATTCCTGCTTTAGATAGACATTTGAAATTTTTGATTGAGTATTTCTGCGTTCATTATTGTTCTACCTATATTGATTTCATTTATCCATTTTACATACTTGTACATTCCACGTACTAACGTCTATTTGGGCTTCATCGTTTTATGATGCAAAGATAGGTATTAGAGATCATAATAGGCACTTCGCTGAGGATCTTCCCCAATTTTCAGCTGATTGGTGAGTTCTCCCTGTTACCGGAGGATGCACATTATTTATTTCATCTAGCTTTTAGAGTCAGACTTTAGGCTTACTATTCTTTTGTAGAGGTAGTCATGGGTCTTTCATTGGCACCATTGAACATTTGATAGAGGTTTCATATACTAGAGTGTGATTTGCTCTGAGTTGTATATTTATTTTTGGTTAGTTTCTTTCTTACTAGTCTTGCTTATTTGACTTGACTATTTATATATTGATATTGTTCACCTTTTATTATCTTTAGTCTTCCGCTGACATGTTAAATATATTGATTGAATGAATGTGATGAGGCCAAGTGATTCACTTGGGAACTAGCAATAGTCTCTGAGTGCTGACCATGTGACAGTGTTGCAGTTGAAGTTTACATAATGTGTCTTACAAGTAATGCATACTACATCTGGCAAGAAAGAAATACAAGAATGTTTCAATAAAACCAAGAAGTATTGAAGGCATTGTGCATTTTTTTTCCGGTTGATTTAGAGTTGTACAAACAGTACTTGGTAAATAAAATGTCAATTTATTTACTAAAAAGAAAAGATTTTAAAAAGTCTAGAAAGCCATGAGAAGGAGTTGTACACTAGATTGAATTTTATTTTTATTTTTTCAAAATTTGAAATCTATTCAAAAGATGAAAATTAAAGTAATCTACCCTCGAAATAGATAATTACACTATTTACTCAAAACATAAATTTAAAGATATCTACATTGATTATCTATAAATAAACTATTTACCCAAAAGTTGAAGGTTAATTTGAATTGACCAAGGAATAAATTAATGAATATAAAAGACAAAAAAATATTGTTATAAATTTACATGTTGGCTCTAATGTATGCTCATTGTATCTTTCCATCTCCTCTTGTTTATACATGGAAAGGCAGAGTTCTCCCATAAAAAAAAGTGTTGAAATAAACTTTATCAAAGATAAACGTGCTGAGGGCGTTAAAATCTCTAACATGCAGAAAACTCTGTCTAAGAAAGCAAATGAGCTTTCTATTTTATGTGGAGTTGAGATTGCAATCCTTATTTTCTCAATTGGAAGTCAACCATTTTTGTTTGGTAATCCTAATGCTGAATCGGTCGTTCACAAATATCTGGAGACCAAGCAACCTACTGTTCCTTCATTTTACATGAGGAAGAAGAAAAAGGTGGAAGAAAATGAAGCCAAGGGAAAATCTGTTGAAGGTAATTTTAAGTATCGTCTATCAGAAGATTTCAAGTTGACTGATGCAGAAAGACTTGAGAAATTAAACCAAGAGATCGAGAAACTTGAAGATCAATTGAATAATGAGATTGATTTCTTACAAAATGTGATTGGCTTTGAAGATCCAAAACCTATGGTTGAAATGAATGTGGCTAGTTCTTCGACTATACCAGCTAATTGGTTGAGTCTTTAATAAAAAATATTATTAATGTATATCCAAAAAACTATTTTGGATGTTGTTTCTTCATAATGAACCATCGTAAGGAAAGAGGTTTTCAAGCAATAAAATATAAATCATTATGTAATGATTTATCTGATTGTTTTGAGTTTTAGAATTTGTTTTTAATCCAAAATGATATTTTTCATAGATTTATTATATATTTTATGACTAATGGGGATGAGTGACAGGATCTCCATTGATAAGATGTATTACAGAGAAAAAAAATCAAAAATTATAAATTTAAAAATTTAAGATTTGACCAAAGTCAACATTTGAAATTGACAAACTCAGAATTGAAGTTATAAAGTTCCTACGGATTCAAATGATGATTTCACTTTGTTTAATAGTGTGTACGGGTCTAAGAGAGATCAATAATAAGTAGGGGGCTTAAGTCACAAATTAGTGAATTTGGAAATTAAAAGTTTAAAGTTAGTTTTTATTTTTTTTTAAATTAGAAGTTACCGACATAGAGGTCAATACTCTTTATTGTTTTGAATATTTAGGTCAGTTTTTGTTTTTCAAATTATGAAACCAAAGTTTTGAGGTTGATTTAGTCAAAATTTTGAAAAGAAAAATCTGACTCAACTATGGCTAAAAGATCTTTCTGGCGTAGCTAATATACTCTGTTGATTTCATTCCAATTATTCCTTTTCAATCATTAGCAATTTCAGATATATAATTGCTATTATTCTCGAAGAATGTCTCCTTGATTATATTCTAGATTATAGAGTCTTACAAACTCATATATAGTCTTATAATTAGGTTATGATTTCACATTATGCATATATTATACAATGATAAGAAATTGCATAAAAATATTTATATAATTTTGCTATAATATTTAGTTGAACTTGAGATTCAAATATCATATTTATTTTTTAAATAATTACATTGAGTCATATATTTTTATTTAAATAAAAACATATTAGAATGTTAAGATGATCCACTTGATATCGAGTGTCTGTCATGGCTTAAAAAAAAATTGGATCATGACAAATCAAACCCACATTCTCCTTTGGTACCTTCGTGGCTGTCACATTAATCAATACTTCATCCTTCTGAGGATAGAAGTTTGTCGACTGATGCTGTCGGAGATAACATGTCAAAATTTCATGAAATTTTTTTTTTTTTTGGCTAGAGCCAATCCTCGTATGCTGCATCATCAACCTTATAATAGCTCCAATATTTACCATTTATCTTGTCATCGGCTGATATATCAACACACATAGTATCTTTAGGGACAGACTTAATGAATTTCGTGGCCTAAGGCAAAATCATATTAAGAAGACCTTAAAATTAATTTTATAAAATCTGTACACGATTAAAAAAATTATTTTCTAAATAAATAGATTAATTATTTAAGACCAAAAAAATTTAAAAAAATTCACACCTATGAAAAAGAAAAAAGAAAAAGAGGACAAAGAATAACGTGGTGGATTATCGATGTTAATGTTTGAAATTCAAGTTAAAATTTTAATCTGACTATCATTACAAACACGCACTCAAAAAGAAAAGAACGTACATAATTTGTTAATTAAAATTTTGAGCATGGATAATATAAAAAATATATACGTTCTGATCAAATTTTTTATTAATTTAAATGATAAGCGTTTCATTCTATTGAGTAGTACTATTGATAAACTTTTAAGATAAATTATAGAAAATTAATATACTATGTTGAATTAAAACGAAAAAAAGTTGGTGCATGAATGCTTTTGTGTTCATACAATTTAGAAAAGATTGAAAAAAAATTCATTATTTTATCGATATATATAACTTAGTTCCTATATAAAAAGGATAAAAAATGAAACTGAAGGGGAAACAAAATTGCCAATTAATTAGTGAAGAAAGTTATCATAATTTATGAGCTTATTGATATAACATAACCCCAAATAAATAATTAAAAAATATATTATAATTATTTTATTTATATAAATTATATGATATATAATAAAATTATTATTTATAACTTAAAATAAATTTGGGGCCCTAAGGCAATGACCTTATTGGCCAAGCCTTAGAGCCAACCCTGGGTACCCGTAATCATTGTGGTATGCTCATAACTTGCTAAAATAATCCTCAACTATATCCTAGCCTCTCGAGAAAAATAAGCCTTCTCCAAAGTCCTATGCTTCATTATCATTCCTATTGGGTGGAGTGTATTCCCAGTATGACTTGCCTAGCTAGTACTTCCTAATTGACTATACTAAATCAATTTTCTTTGTCCATCTCCAATTTTGTGCATGTCATTCACACAATGAAGAATTGGGGATCCTCCCGACCATAACAAATTAGTTGAGAAACACAACACCATTTTAAGGAAATTGCACACATATACTAGTAGAAGATTCAAGAGCTACGACGGTCCCTGCTTCTTCTGGTCGAATTCCAGGAAGAGTTGTACGAGACAACTCACGTACGGTTTGGGAGCTGAGTCTTGCGTAGGGGCTTAACTCAACATCGATCTTATAGTGAATGCACCCCACATAATGTGTGGTGTATTACCTGATACGATGATTGTACACAAGGATTAGTATACTCTGAGTATCTAGGGTCCATAAATATAAATTGAAAACCAAACTCATAAACTTAACCTCAAATGTTTGAAAACTCAAACAGTAGTTAATTAGCTTTGTTACTAAACAGAAACAAAAAGATAAGATACTGAATAATTTAGATTATTAATGAACACAAGCAATTGTTAAACAATTTCTTTTTCATGACCCGTTTCGATCATGATGGCGCCCACTAGGTCCCATCTAAAGGCAAGCAAAGAAAATCCAACCCAAGGGTACCTGTCCTAACATCTAGTCTAGTCCACATCATCATAGCAATAACATATAACTAAATCTACCCAAAACTTGAAAGTCAGTTGTACATAATCACAGTAAATAAAAGGATACATATAGCCAAATCATTATATATATATATATACACACAACCCAGAAGTGCTCCTACAAATACATACTACTATAGTACATAGCCAGAGTCTGACAACAAAAAAGGGCCAATCAAAAGAAAGGAGACTGTGATGAAATCAAAGCTGACGGTGCTCACAAAAAGTAGTCCCCTGCGCTCTCAAATCCACAGAGATCAGCACCCCTGACTGATACCTTGACTTGCACCACGGGAAGATGCAGAAGTAGGAGTAAGTACTAGAAAAAGACACTCAGTAGGCATCATCGATCGACTAAGTGAAATAAATGCATAAGGATGCTCAAGAGTATCTAAAAGTAATAGACCCATCAGATCACCCCGTAACCTTAACTGAACCACACATAGACTTACAGGAATACACCATCTGACGAGAACTGAGAGAACCTATATCATAACTGCCACTGAACCAGAAGTACAACACTACACACGGGTGTAAGGTCCTACAATCTATGCCTGTACGCCACTCGGGAACCCATAAGCCCAGAAGGTACACCCGTGCACAATGTAACTGATAAAATCTCACAGAATCACTATAAAATCCCATAGAACTATCACAGAGCCTCGCTATCCACACCATCATAAGAAGGGTCAGTTATACGTGGGTGTAAAGCCCTAGTGCCTAAGCCTGAATGCCCCGGAGCCCCCATAAGGCCAGAGGGAACACCCACACACAATCATGATGTAAAAAGGTGAGTGGATCTACTGGTTCGAGATTGATAGTGCAACCCTATCTCGACCTTACCCTCGACCTCTACTTGGTCCTCCATATGCCATAACTGTGAAAATAGACAAGGTCAAATTCTCATAAATTGACAGATCATTTGCCAAAATACACAACAAGAATATACAACATAGGAAAGTTCCTAATCATCTTATAGCCTCTTGGGGATAAGCCATGGACGTCTCCGCACCCATCCACAGGATTTTACCAGACGACGACTCTGTACAGTTGAGACCAGTGAACCTTAGGCTTTGATACCAACTTGTCATGAACCATTCTGATCATGATGGCGCCTGCTAGGTCCCACCTATGGGCAAGCTAAGAAAACCCAACTCAAGGGTACCTGTCCTAGCATCTAGTCTAGTCCATATCGTCATAGAAATAACATATTACAAGATCTATCAAGAACCTGGAAGTCAACTGTACATAATCATAGTAAACGAAAGAATACATATAGCCAAAACTTAATATATATACAACTCGGGAGTGCTCCTACAAATACATACTACTGTAGTACATGGCTAGAGTATGACAATAAAAGATGTCTAATAAAAAAGAAAGGAGATTGTGAAGAACCTAGAGCTATCAGTGCTCATCAAAAGTAGTCTTCTGCGCTCCCAAATCCTCAGAGATCAACGCCCCCGACTGGTACCTTGACTTACACCATGGGAAGATGCATAAGTAGATGAGTACCAAAAAAATGCACCTAGTAGGCATCATCGGCCTACTGAGTGAAATAAATGCATAAGAAAGCTTAAGTGTATCTAAAAGTAGTAGACCCATTAGATCACCCCGTAACCTCAACTGAACTACACACAACATTATAAGAATATATCATCCAATAAGAACTGAGAGAACTCATATCACAACTGCCACTTAACCATAAGTACAACACTGCACACGGGTATAAGGCCCTACTATCTATACTTGTACTCCACTCGAGCCCCTTTAAGCTCGAAAGGTACACCCATGCACAATGTAACTGACAGAATCTCATAGAACCATTACAAAATCATGTAGAATCATCACAAAAAACCATAGAACCATCACAGAGCCTCCCTCTCCACATCATTAGAACAAGGGTCAATTGTACGTGGGTGTAAGGCTCTAGTGTCTAAGCCTTAACACCCCCTAATCCCTCATAAGCCTAGAGGGTATACCCAGGCACAATCAAGGTGTGAAAAGGTGAGTATATCCATGGGTAAACAATCAGGCCCATGGGCCCCAACATAACAACAATAATCAGGTCCTCGATCCCTTCCGACCTGGCCTCCGGTCAGGCAGTCAGTCAGGGTCAAGTGGTCTGACCATAAATATAATAGTGGGACGAATCTCCTGCGGAAGAAAGCATCCCCCTAACATAATCAATACTGTTAAGATAATAGAGTGTCAATCACAGGGGCTCGTCCCACAGAGTATCAATCATGGAGCCTCGCCCCGCAGAATATCAATCACGAGGCTCAACCCTAAAGGATATTAGTCACGGGGCCTAGACCTAAAGTAACAACAATTGCTCAGACCCTTTTAGAATTGACACCTTGGTCCTAGACACCCAGACATGACTATCGGAGAATGGGACCGCGAGGAGCGTCACCTGGGATCTCAAATACTTGGACGCGACCACTGGAGACTTGCACAACAGGGTACATCATCCAGATCTCAGAGCGTAGCATTAGAAAATCTCCCTCTCTATAGATCAACCAGATCCAGATCCCCCAATCATTTCATCTCTCCCAAGTCACAATAATAACTCATTCTCAAGGTACGCTAAATACTCAAGATATTAACCCACGTCAGCGTAACAATGTGTAGACCTCAATAATTGGTATAAAAATTGGCCTAGTAGAAAGTCATGTTATACCCTAGCCCACCACAAGTAATGGACATAAAAGTGTGGTAACAACAGGGATATCAGAAGTACCCACAATAGATAGGTCCAACAAAATCATAGCATGTCAGTAATCAAGTCATAATGTGGCAAGAAATTAATAAGTGGTCCCACAATCATTATATCATAGTAATATCATGCAATAATATATCCATAGACATTAGTTAGATTAGAATACATACCTGCCCATGACATCAACCCATATGCGACCCTTATTAGGCTTATCTACAATTCATAGTATCGAAAAATATACATATACGCATCGAGATTATAGTATTCACAACCAACCACGCAGATCACAACCCTATAATCACAACACGATACATATCACACACTAATGGAAACTCACATACATTTCAGGCTCAGCATGCATATAATTCCACTCAATCTAAGGTATTTAGGAAAGCCTAGCCTACCTAGAAAATGTCGCCTCAACTCCGATTTAGTCCAGCCATGCTTTTCCTCTCTTGACAACCTCTCGAAGCTGGTTCATTGTTAAAATATGATTCACAATGTCAACACAATTAATTTGGTTGTATTATCTCAAGAAACGAGCAGAATTAGGCATAAAGGGTCAAAAATGAGAAAAATAGGCCCTACACCCAAAATCCCAAACAAAAATTCCAAAAATAACCCCCACACACCCCAAGCCTACAACAAAAAATTTGACCCAAATCGGGCCCCAGAAGACCGAGAAAAAGCCCCAAACCGAAGTTGAAAACTTTTACTTGAAAAACATTCTTTTCAAAACTTTCTCGGTCTAAATTTTGAAAACCAGACAACTACAGCCAACCCCCAGATAATCATCGCTTTACCCTCAGAACGTAGAATAGTTTAGGCTAAAATTTTATTTCATTAAGATTTGATTACGAATTCAATATACAAAGTTTTCACCAAAAATGAGAGCAACAACATTTAAAATGAGAAATTTACCTTGAAATACATATCAAATTCCAAAACTAACTTTACCATGACGTTTCTTGCGGAAAATCGAGTCCCGTGTAATTTTGAATCATAAAAATCAGTGCTAAAACAAGCTTTTTATAGCTAGTGCAAGTTTGGAGTGTGTGTTGTTCGCGACCGCTAAACACACATATATAGGCCTATTCGCCCTTCTTCGCAAACGTGAAGGCATGGGGCATTTTCCCTTTTCCACGAACATAGGAGGCTTTCCGTGAATGCAGAGGTATGCCAGGGTTGGCCTTCGCAAATGCAAGATTGGCCTCTACGAACGCGGAGTGCAAGAGCTGCTGGTGTTGCACCAACTCAAGTCCAATCTTCTTCGGGTTATTCTCGAGGATCCCGAAGTCTGATTTATACAAACGAATAGTGTATCCACACTGATTTTAATATTTTGGATCTAATGGTGCAATTGGATTTTCCAACGGAGCCCTCTACAAAAAAATGAGTACCTTACTTCCTTTAGGCTAAAATAAGTTAAAAGAACTTAGGGGGTCAAAATTCCACTAGATGACCCCGACAATTGGTGGGAGGTCATTTTAGAATATTTTTGATATTTTAGAGTTGACCACGCTATCAATTTTTTATTCTTAGTGCGTCATGCTGGAGTTTTATAGAAACACACTTTTTAGCTTCCAGTTGAACTCATACGGGAACTCTCCATCATTGAACCAACCATCCTCCTAGCACAAATCGTCCATTTTGGAATGAACGGAATCGTCAGAATCTCATTTCGAGGCCATTTATCAGAGTTTTATCAGAAAACTCATTTTGGCAGTTTTAACTTCTCGCTAACTTGAAAATTTGCACAATTCACAATCAAAACACCCCAATAACCATCCCAATAGTCCTAACAGGTCATAATAAGTCTGAGGTCACTATACAAAAGCTCAGAACATCACAAATAATGTAGAAATACAGAATTAACCTACAGGATCATTGCAATTTTTAGTTAATTTGCTATTAAATCATAAAGCACTGGTCTATTAATTTCGACCATATACTATTTTAAATAATACATATAAGGAAAATATTGTAACGGCACATCAACAACCATTGTCTATTAAATTTGACCATATATTCTTTTAAAATAATACAAACAAAGAGAACATTGTAAAAACATATCAACATAACATATAAAAAGAATATTGTAAATCAATATAACAAATATTCTCCATGTGTAGGACAACACTACCAGTAATCTCTATAACAAATATTCCTCATATGTTTCTATAACGTTATGATGGCCTTGACGGTCATTTTGGAGAAATTTTAGAAGACTATCATTTTTCCACTCATGATAGTTGTTCCAAATAATGTTTGATTCATTTATGAACTTAGTTTTGAAATAAAAAATTTTGAAATATTGAAATTTTTAGTTTTTGAAGGCTTAAATTGCTAAAAGGTAATTTTTGATATCAACTAGAATTATGAGTCTTGAAATAAAATTTCGTCAGTTCCATCAGCTTCAAAATGTAGACTTTGATCTAGGAGAGTTGTCATTTTGAAACTTGGAGTTTTTTTAATGGATTTAGGATCTTAAGTTGGAAGTTTGATTAAATTGGATCAAAGTTTGACTTTGGTCAACATTTGAGCTTTGATACTCGGATTGAATTGATGATGATTCCGTTGAATTCAGGAGGCGATTTTATACCTAGAAAGAGCTTTTGTATATTTTTGTGAGTTTTGAGGGCGTTTTGGTCTTTTGAGACTTAAGTTGATTTAATTGCAATTTAAATGAATTTTTAGTCAAGGAGATCTCAAATTCATGTTTTGATGATTCCATTGAGTTCGGAATGTCATTTGCAAGCTAGTAGCATATATGATTTGTGTTCGTAAAGTGTCAAATGAGTTTTGGACGAGTTTTTAAGCTTCTTGGGTGCTTTGGCACTATTTCAACAAATTATGGCAAGTAAAAGGTTCATTATTAGTTTTAAAGACATAAAAATAATTTTGAAACTTCTGAAATTGAAATTTTGAATATGAATTATAAAACTTGTCTACAACGTTTGGTGCATTTTCTCTAAGTCAAGATCAGACTTTTACCGTAAAATATGAAATAATTATTTATGGTGCAGAAATAATATTTGGCTGGGCAAACGAGTTCGGAATTCAGTTTCGATTGAAAAAGCAGGTTTGTATAATTATTTAAGACATTTAAAAAAAGAATCAGATCATTTTGCTATCGTATGAGAAAGTTACGACCTTTTTGGTAAAGAAATAATTGTTGGTTTATGGTGCAAAACAACAGTGCACTAGTATTTAAAATTTTAAACTATGTTCATTTGATATTTTGAGCATATTGGGAATTTTAGAGCTGAGAATGAAGTGTTGTGGAATTCTTTTCGATTTAACATGGAGTGGGGGTAGGGTGAGGGTGGTGGTGGGGGGGTAGTTTCCGACTCTCTTTTCTGCATTCTCTCTTGATTTCTTCATATGGTTTTCTGTTTCTATCCGTAAATTTCTTGGAGAAAATTGAGGTTTATTCATTTGGAATTTGTTTTCGATGAAAAAGGCATATTTAAGATCCTTATATTATGGATGAATTGATTTTGTTATAAACATATTGATTAATCAATTATTTTCATCATATTAAGTGCGTATAACTTAGAATTTTCTCGATTAAGTTAAAATTTGATAAATTGAGGATTTCAGGGTCGATTTTAGCTATATTTTAAATGAAATTTCATGTTTGAACTTTTCTAAGCATGATTAAGGTATTTCTCAAAAAAAAATTCAAATTTGAGTTGAAGTTTCGGATCGAGTGTTTGAGATTTTGCTTCAAAAACTCAAGTTTTACTAAAATGATGAATTTAAGTAGATTTCAACTCCATTTGTAATCGATTTTTCCTAATGGATTCCTAATACTTTGAGGAATATTTGTTTGCAAAAATTTTTAGATTTAAACCCAATTTTTTTGTATTGAATTTTTGGACCGCTTTGTTCATTTTCCCCAAATTTCATAATTTTGACATTGTTAGTCTTGGAATTTGATTGTAAATTATTATTTGACTAGATTGTGGGGGCTTTCGAGATATTCGTAAGGAAAAATCTCCGGTAATAGAACGATTACGATTTTTGGCTAAGGCAAGTACATTTCTAACACATAGTTAAGTGTGTTGAACCTTGTATTTTCTAATTATGTGACTGGGATGTAATGTGAATTGATTTTGGATGTATATTATGTGAAATGATTTGTTTATTAAAATGTGGTATTATCATAGCTATGTGAATGGACGTGCTAATATGAAAAAAATTGTATAAGTGTTGTGAATCGATAATTGATGAATATATATGTAAATGTTGAGCTATATTGCATGGCATTCAATATTTAATTGCTCATTCACTCATTCTTTATCTATATTTTTATCAGTCTTGAATTGTGAAAATGTGATAAGAGAGAGATATTGATATTTGAGGTTGAGGTCTTTACCGATCGATGTTATTTGTTGAAGACTCTTCTGGCGAGTGTGATTTTTGCTGAGATCTCTTCCGACGGGTTATTATTATCAAAGTTTTTTTCAGTGACCAAGGTCTTTTCCGGTGAATACATAGTCTATGTGAGATTCTCATAATTTTCGGTCTAAGGTAAAGCATGTATAAGTCTTCATCAAGTCATGATCATAGTTCACAATGAAACTTTAGATGAAAATTCATGGGTTAATGTAAAAAATACGATAAATCATGAAATTTATATCAATCCATGCATAATCATATCAATGAGAATGAATAAAATCATAATTATTGGATCCCAACGCAAAATCATGAAACCCCAGATTTCTTCCTTGAAAATTCATTTAAAAAGTAGAAAAAAGCTTTAGGGCTCCATGGATGAATCCCCATATACCTTAGATGATATTTAAACTTAGAACTTTATTTTGGAACTTGACCTTGAAGGAACCTTGCTTGCCCTTCCTTGAGTAGACTTGAGAGTAATACTAGAGAGAATTTTTTGAATAGATGATTGTGATAGAATGAAGAAATTTTGAAGGATTTTGATAGTTATAGGTCTTAGGAATAGTCTAGAAATGATGTAACTTTAATATTAAAAGAGTAAAAAATATCAAAAATATTCTTGAAAAATAACTATTAAACGGGTTCTACGAACAGCTTTTATGGCCCGTAGAACCCTTCACGGATCATGCGAGTCCCTTGTAGAAATCAAGGGGAGAAATGGAGTCTCAGAAGTTTATCCACGACTATGGTCTATGGGTTATGGGAACTTCTACGGTCCATAGATATCCCTTCATCCTATCAAATTTTCTGAAACCAACTCTCTGAATCTCCCTTCTACCGCCTCGTCTACGACTCATGGTCCTTTCAAGGGCCATCAAAACCTCTCATAAAATCCCCTCATGTCAAAATTATTTCGAAATTTTGGTGGTGTTCTAAATTTTCGTCTTGTGGGATCCAAAAATTCAAGTTTCTGAAGTTTGTTCCAAGGACAGGTCTACGATTAGTGAAACTTTTTATGGGTCGTATAATCCTCTGTAAACTTGACCTATGAAATTTTTCTTTGGCTCAAATCCCTTTCATGACTAGTTCTATGTACCGTAGAACTTTTTACGGGAGCCTATAGTAACAATGCACCGGGTCAGATTTGTACTTTTCTTTCTTCATTCTGACTTTTTAGCTATTAGAGTACACTCTTCCATCTCTTTATTGCCTCAGATAACTATTTGAAACTTGCTCTCGTGGGGATAACATGAGTTCTGAGCATCACATCCACTTCATGAAATGTGCTACTGAACTTGCATTTCAAGTACTTAATTTTCTTCTTTCTCAACTTGAAACATTTTTGCTCTAGGTTGTGTCTCCAACCTTGTTAACACCCTCTTATATCTCAATAATATGTAGTATATCATCCACAAATAATATGCACTATAGAACCTCCTTTTGAATTTGTCACATCAGAGCATTCATTGCCAAAGAAAATAAAAACAGGCTTAGAGCAAATTTCTTGTGCAATCCCATCATGGTTTATTAAAAGTGCACAGTAAAAATATTGGTGAACCTGTGCAAAAAATTGAGATTATCAAAGAAATTATATAATAAATAATTATACTTTCTACTTATCTTTTAAGAACATTCCTTTTTTGTTGGCTTATTTAAATGGAATAGAAATCCACTCTCTCAAATGGAAGTATAAAGCACCCCATTTTTCAGGTCAAATAAAATTGTTTGCTACACTTTTGTCAAGTTCAAATATCTATTTAGTTATTACCTAAATTTGCTGTCTTACAAAATATGTCAAGTTTAAGGTTTTATCTAGGTATTAGCTTTTTTTAAGACTAAATTGACAATATTTTATGGATGGATTATGACTTTTTTTCATTTACAATCTTCTCTCTCATGAAATAGGTTTGGCCCAATAGATATTAGAGAAAAGAAAAGTAAATAAATATTTATGACATTTTGATTGGGAGAAGAAAGTCAAATAAAATTCTACTTTAAATTGGCCAAGAAAGTCTAATAAGATCTTTGATTCTTTTCTTACTTTCTATAATAATTCCCTATCTTTGGATCTCCAACGTCATTGTCTCATCAATAAGTACTATATCATCCGTGAATACCATACACTATCACGCCTTCTTTTAAATGTGTCGTGTCAGAGCATTCATTGCCTAAGAAAATGAAAAAGTACTAAGAGCAAATTCCTTGTGCAATTTAATCAAGACATGAAGATGTGTGGGAGAGGAAAGGTTTATTCAAAGTGCACAGTAAAAATATTGATGAATAAAAGAAAAAGAGCCTGTGTGAAAAATTGAGATTATCAAAGAAATTATATAA
This sequence comes from Solanum aculeatissimum, assembly GCA_038996855.1. Lineage (NCBI taxonomy): Eukaryota > Viridiplantae > Streptophyta > Magnoliopsida > Solanales > Solanaceae > Solanum > Solanum aculeatissimum. The sequence goes on along the minus strand of JBCEWC010003049.1, from coordinate 7,711 downwards.
TAAGTAATTATACTTTCTACTTGTATTCTAAGAAGATATATTTTTGTTAGCTTACTTAAATGAAATATAAAATACCTCATTTTTCAGGTCGAGTGAAAGTGTTCGTTAGACATTTTTCTGTCAAATTTAAGTGTTTATACGATCATTAACTAAATTTATAATCTACAAAACGTGTCAAGTTTAATGGATTATTTAGGTATTAGTCTATTTTAAAAGAATAAATTGATATTATTTGATGGCTAAAATATGACTTATTTACAATTCTATCCATCTTACCAAATAGGTCTGGCCCAATAGGTATTAGAAAAAGAAAATTAAATAAATATATGTATGACGCTTTTATTTGGAGAAGAAATTCAAACAAAATCCTTACTTTAAATTGGCCAAAAAAATCAAATTAACCATTGATTCTTATCTCAGTATCTACAAGGATCATTTGGTTACTAATAAAATAGCTACCTTAGTTATAGTTCACCTTCAACAAGTGTTTCAAATTTAATTACTTTTACAAAATTACATGTAAGATGTTTTGCTCTAAACCTAATAAACATATACAACTTCCATGAAGTTCATAATTTTTTGTGCTCTTCCATATTTTGTATTGTCTTCTATTATTAGACAGGAAATTAAAAATATTATAAATTTGAGGCTAGATATATACTCTCTTATTCAATTTATGTGATGTATATCATATTTGATTTATTTCAAAATGTTATAAATTTTAATATGTATGAGTTATTATTTAAAAGTTAAGCTTCAAAAGTCTATTTTCTTTTAGCACTCCGCATCACACGATATGGATGATGGGAGTAAAGGTATTTTATAATTTTTATGCTTTCAAATTTAAATTTTATATTGTGTGTTTCTTTTCAATAATCTTATTGGTTGTGGAGTTCTCGATCAAATATCATATTATCATCTATTTGCCTTTGTTTTTTTTTTTTTTCTGTTATGTGGTCTTAACCTTCACCAAAGCAATCCAATAGTTTAATATACATAAAGTAACAATTTGGAGTTGAATCATTAGAAGTTAAATAATTAATTGATTAAAATTTAATGTATAAAAAAACTGTTAAATATAAAAGGAGTAGTTTAATGTTTCTAACATAATTTTATTGATATTTTTTTTAAATTTTTTATATTACATACTTTTATTAACAAAATATTTAATAATCAAATTTTAATTAATTTCAAAGTCTTAAATATTAGAATAATATTAATATTTTGTCTTTCCTTTCCTTCATAGCCTAGACAATTATTTATGTAGAATAGTGTTAAGTGAATTCTAAATATAAAGAAATTCTAATCCAAAGTGAATCTTGAAACTAAATAAAAAAAGATAAAACAATAAATTAAGAAAAATAGTAAAAAGACTATTTTATCTAAAGAGGAATCTTTTAATAAAGGGTAAAAAGTTCAAACAACATTTTTAAGGACCTTCACGCTTTTAATATAGTATAGATATAGATATATAATGTTATTTTCAAAAGTTTAATCTAATATTAATTTTAATTCAATATATTTCACTTTCTCACATGTGTTCTCCTATAAAACCCTTATTGTAACCAGCAGGATTGGACTAAGTTTCTTAATGTGGCACAATTCTTCTAACTTTGTCACAGTCTAAAACGTCGTTATACCAGGTGGGGTAAAAATTTTGTGATGTAAGTTGATTCGAATTAGCACCATCCTACTATAGGTGGAATAACTTTGCCATAATGGGATCATCGGGACAGAATTAAAGGGACATGAATTCTTTTATCCTCTCTTTTTTTCCTTGAGTTGTAAAATAGATGAGGGTCACCCAAAAAATCCTCAAAAAGCTACTCTAAGTTTAGGAAGAAAGGATCGTAGTGCAAGGAGGGCCATAATCCACAAATTTCAAGCATGCCTTCATTGATTCACTTCTCAAAAATCAGAAATTGCATTGGAACCTCCAGTAGCTACTTAGCACTCAAGTAGGCTAGTTTTTCTTAATTGAATAGTTGTAAATATATTTATGTTATATAGTGTAACATAAATTGACGGGAAAGACCCTGTGTAGATTTTGGGTACAAAGTTGGGATGGCTATTGCTTTTAGGGAAGGAATGTGTGATGTGAATATGATTAGTCTGTGATTAATGGTGATAGTCTAGTTCTTGATTGTTAACCTTAATACTTCTTGTTGAGATGATTGATGATTCTTGTAAGGTTTATGTATAAGGAAATTACTGAATTATAGTGATTCTTAGACTTGTGATAATCGGGAGGAGGGGGGTCCAGTGTTGGGATATATATACACATATGTGTGTGTTTATATGTGTGGGGGTTGGGGGTGAGTAATGCGTATTCATGGAATAAAAAGGTAAATGTGAAATGGCTTCGTGTTGATAGTCTCATACATTGAACTTTATTCATTTACTTATGTCTTCAAGTGTGATGGTTGCATTGCAGATGATGAGTGTGTTTTTCCCATTTCAGTTATATATGTCTAATAACTACTTCATTAGTATTTCATGTATAATATATAATTAGGGAAAAGGAAAGAACATACGTTAAATGATAACTTATGATCAAATTGCATACAATGAACATGTTTCTTGATTATTCAAGTGTGTAAATCATTCACTCTGATTATTATTGATATGCATTACACATTATATGGTGTGGGTTCCACGAGAGAATCATTATTGACTGTTATTTATGGATGAAAATCATTACATGTGTAATGATAGAAGAATTGACATAATTGTAATTGATTATGCTCATCCGGTGTAATAATTAATGTGAAAAAATAGAAAGTTCGAGTGATGCTATATGTAATGACCCTGGAGGTCATTTTTAAGATAAAATTATAATATTTCCCCTCTCATTAGTGGTGTTAAGTCATGTTTGGTTGATTTTAAAAGTTAGTTTTCAAAATTTTTGTGTAAAGTTGATAATTTTACCGAAGATTGAATTTTTGAGTTAAGAATTGTTAAATTTTAGAATTTTAAGTCATTCATAGATTCAAGTGTTAGAATGAAATTCCATCAATCCCATTAATTTTGAAATATGAACATTAGTCGAGGAAAATTGTCGAAATAAAATTTGGAGTTGTTATGTGGATTTTAGATCAGGAATTGAAAATTGAGTAAATGTTTGAGTTTGGTTTGACTTTGGTCAATATTTTAAGTTTCAATACTCGAATAAGTTTTTTATTGTTCCAATGGTCTCGGGAGGTGATTTTACTGCTAAAAGCAACTTTGTCATAATTTTTGTGTGTCCCGGTGTCGTTTTGATGTTTCAAATCACCTAAGCTAGAATTAACATGCTTAATAAAGTTTTGGGTTGTCATGCCCCGGGAGGGTACCCTTGGTGTGGCCAACACTCAGAAACCATTGTTGGTCCCCAAGCGAACCACTTGGCTCGCTCACTTATTCATCAATAGCGGAAGACTTAGTTTATGTACAAGAAATGTTCTAGTGGCCTCATCAATTAAAGATTCAGTAAAATAATGGTTTAAAATCGAGAATCCAAAGCAATTCAATATTGTGAAAATAGTTTGAAAAATACAAATCTTTTAAAAATGAAAACATCAACTCTAATCCATCATTGTCTATGAAGCCTCTATCTCTAAGCATCTAGATGGTGCCAATGACAGGTTCATGACTATCCCAAATTAAAATAAAAGTATTAAACTCGAAGCAAGAAAGGCATAAGTGGTATCCTCCGAATGTAGGGAAGGACTCACCAATTAGCTGATAGAGATAAGATACTCAACGAAAGGTATGTCGATGATCTCTAATACCTGTCTCTGCATCATAAAAAGATGCAGACCCAAATGGATGTCAGTACATGGAATGTACGAGTATCTAAAATAGTTGGAAAGGAAAGAACACAATCATAGATTCTCAACTCAAGGGACTCAACTCAACGCCATTTACAAAAGGTATTTCTAGAAACAAAGTAATAAAATATCGCATTTGACGTTTTGGGAGTTTCTTAAATTTCATGTTAAATGAGGGACAGAGCTTAACCTTAACATACCTTTACAACAAACGTCCAAATGCCCGAAGTTTCTTCACAAAGGTTGTTCCTTACATTCTAAGCTTCACAACCACTATATATGTTCAACTTTTACACACCTATAAATAATCCATAATTGAGCATAAATCGATAAATTTGTCATATAGCCTTAAAGCGATGAAACATTCGTAAAACTTCATAAAAATGATCATAAAAGATCCCCCAAGATTATTACCTGAACAAACCAACTATAAGTAAAAAATAACCAGCAAGAACACTCCATTTCTACTTTTCGAAATCAACTCCAAACACAGCTAATAAGAGGAAAAAACAATTGCAAAGCATAAGACACATATTTCTAGGCACAAGAACGAATTTTAATGGTAGAAAATGCGAAAACTTACCTAAATCGCTCAAGGACCTTGTGGAGAACTCTCTTCAATTCTTTAACTGTTTTGGAACATAAATGAAATGTTTGAAGCTTTAAAATGTCAGATTAGCCGACTTATAAGTGGTCTTGACTCAACCCGATCCGTGACTCGGTTTTCTGCTCGAGCAGTCATGATACAACTGTCATAACTTTTTATTTCAAAGTTTATTTGATGAACGATTTTTTGCATTACAAACTAGACGCGTACATCTTCAATTTGATGGGTCATGACCTTTTTAACTCCATATATGATCTGAGACATTGAACATAAATTTAAGAAAGATTTCTTAAAGAAGCTTACGGTAACTTTGGCCAATTTTTATCTGGCAACTTTCTTGACTCCAAAATTTAACATATGACCATTGTGCTATTAAAATACCCCTGAACAATTCATTATTAGCAAATTATATATTTTTATTCCCATCTAAAAAATAAAACTTAATTTAAACCTTTTGAAAAAGGCGAGGTGTCACTCGAGCCATTTCTTTAATCTCGAATATGTGTTTAGGGGATTCCTTTGACCTAAAAATTTAAGTCCTTGATATTACCACTTATTTGTAGTCTTTATTATCCTTCTACTATATACAATAATATGCAACTTATATAACATCCCACACTCTATACATTATGAAAGACAAAAAGCACGGGGTCATGCATACATGGGTGTCACATTCAGATACATTATTAGATTGAGTGTCATGTTCTAACACACATTTTATTTGGGTGTGGATTCCATGAGAGGACTAATGTTGATTGTTGCACTAAGGCAGATAATCATGAAACTGGAATATTGAGCATGGATTGTGAACTTGTTGCTCCTTCTGTATATGTGTGGTTTACTATGTGATAGTTGTATGTCATACATATTTCACTTATTAAAATAGTCGTATGATCATACTAGTACACTGTTATTATGAGTATTGATACTACACTTACTCTTTTATTTGTTGAGTATAGGGCATTTTCAAACAGCTACTAAAAGACCTTAGTTAGGAGACCAATGATATATCAGATTCAAGGGTGAGTCAACTTGTGCATGCTACCATAGATTCATCTTAATTTTTTGGTCCATTTGTTCGAACTCAGACATTAATTGATATTTATGATTTTCTGAAATTCCATCCCCTTATTCTAGACTATTGGGAGATATTTTGATACAAGAATGTTCAATTTCTGGGTAGTGTTTTACATTATTAAGATTTTTATTTGAACTAATGGGAACTCAACTTGTTTTCTTTTATTAAAACTTGTTTCTATAACTTTAAATGTATAAGTTGGGCTAGTTCAGTTCAATTGGGTTAGAGTAATGGTTCTCCCAACAGTAGGATTAGTGTAGGTACCACTCACAGCTCATTTGGGGTCCTGACACCCTACCAGCCTTATCGGCCCTCCCCCCCAAAAAATAAAAAAAATTATTTTACAAAAAAATCAAATTTTGATTTGAAACTTTGAGTGTTATGGTTTGATCCCCAATTGATCAATTGTGTCCAAGTTTGAATGTCGGGATCAACTTCTGGGTCGGATCTGGAAGTTGAATTTTGAATTGATTATTAGGATCGGGTTCTAATTCGAGTGTTGGATCGGGTCCCGAATTGATTACTAGGGTTGATTTTCAAAAATAAAAAATATTTTCATTCACCAACCGAACAATAATTTTTTTTTCATTCACCAACCAAACATGAAAAAATAAGTTAGAAACCAACTTGTTTTTGAAGAAGATATTTTTAGAAAAATATTTTATAAAAAATATTTTCTTTCGAACCAAACACACCCTAATATTTGATCCCCACTAATAACATGTGATATAAATATGTGGTTGGTAATATTTTTTCCTCAGTAAGCTTTTCACAACTAATTAAATCTATATAAGGAATACAACGTCTAAATATTTGTTAACAACTTTCTTTTCACAAAATTTTTGTTACTTTGAGGATAAGAAACTATGGGTGTCAGAGGAAAATTGATTGCTTCACTGGAGGTTACATGTGGAGGACATGCGATTCATGATATTATTCACAATAATACTCATCATATCCCAAAGATAACTCCTCGAGTGATCAATCATTTTGAGATTCATGAAGGTGAAACTATAAAAGTTGGTTCAGTTGTTAGTTGGAAATATATTCAAGGTAACATACATTTTTTTTTCTATCTCGATAAGATTTTATTGCATTAATTTTTATGAGGAGGAGGCATAGAAACATACACAAATTAAGGTGAAACTATAATTAATTGCACACTTCAACTATGTATTCATTTTTTTCTTCATATTATAATTCCTTTCCTAGTTACCTGATTAGAAACAAGTTTAAACTATCATGTGCATAAATACGCTTATACTAGACAAAAAAGAGGCGCTTTAATGAATTATTTTATTTAATTCTTTTAGACTCAAACCAACCAAACCCTATTGTCTTTCAACTCCCCATTCTGTTATGGATGGTTGAATTTTCATTTTAATTTTTGTAATACATACTTTAATGGGGGCTTGAATTTTTTTGGTCATTTTTATAGATGAAAAATGTTTTTTTTGTATTTAATATTCACGAAGGACATGAAATATTTCGTAGAATCTTTATTTTGTATTTTATTGTGTTTGAGACCTTAGAGTCGATAAGGTCCAATTGATTTGGATTTGAAAAAAAATCAAATTAAATGTGAGAGTAAACCCCTCTTTTTTGCTTAATATTTGCACGTATATGCCACATGATCTACTTGTTTTCTTTGCATAAAAAAAAAAAGGAGGGTGAAAATAAATTCTTTCACTTGTGGGCGGGTCACTTTTTAATTAAAATTATCTTTAACTTTGAACTTTATTTTTACGTGCTCCATATAACACTTAGATATTATTGATCTTTAGCATTCAAAAGTTCTGTCAACGTAAAATACTATATGATTTATTAATACTATTCGATACTAATATATAATTTCTGTAATATATCTTTCACTTGCTAACTAAATATCAAAACATATTTTTCAAATATCTTGTAAGAGAACCATAACAAATTACTTCACTTATACCAAATATAATATAATCAAATTTATAACACGTCCTACTAATTTTTATATTCTCAAAAATATTAAAAATGAAAATAAGGAAAAACAAAATAAATTAGATGAAGATATTGTTTTGGATGTTTAGATCTTTTATAAGGGTACGAACATTTGAATTAGGAGTAACATCTCTTGTATTCTTTTTATTTAAATGATGGAGAATTTTCATAAATAGCTTAGATTTGAAACTTCATATGGTTAAATAGCTATATTTTATATAATTACACAACATAACTTCG
>JBCEWC010003048.1:0-31759 GCA_038996855.1 Solanum aculeatissimum | reverse complement strand
TGGTTTACTATGATCTTATATTTATGACATATATTATTTGCTACAGGGGTACGATATTCCATTTTAATTGATCAAATAAGATTAAGCTAACAATTATTTTCTTATATTCTTATTAGTTAATGTGATTTTAAAAAAAAAATAACAAAAGAATTCTTTAAAAATAATATTTAAATTAGTAAGACAATATGTTTAAAAAGGAAATATATACATTCATTTAAAGGACATTTTTGACCTATTTGGTAACAATAAGAGTATTTTTGACCAAAGTATCATTAACGAGGACATTTTTGGACCAAAGTATAAATCAAGGGCGTTTTTGACCCATTTTCATTAGTATCAGGACATTTTTTACCCTTTCTGATAGTACAAAGACATTTTTGACCCTTTTCCCCATAATAATATTGTTTTTATTTATTACTCGTATTTAATAAAGCATGTCTAAATTAATGGTGATTAACTATTATTGAATGCAGAAATTAAATACCACAAGATATCCATATTAATATTACTCTTTTTTTTTTTTAAAATTAGATATCTTTGATTTGAATGAATATGACAATTGACAAGAATCGTACTCATGTAAAGGAATATTTCTCTTTAAAATCAAATTTAAATTAATTGAGATTTGAATATATTTATGAATATGTATAATATGAAATTAAAAAAATAAAAGTAAATGCATGCTCTTGTTAATCCGTGACCCTAACAAATGGATACTCGTTTTGCTATAATAATATATTCATTCTTTTAAAATAATATTTTTTATTTTATTTAAAAATTAATATTTAGTTTTATGAGATATACCATATTTAGAAAATATTAACCATTTATAGCAATATGATTTTAATACATAATGTAGATTTTTTACCAAAATATAAGTTTAATACATTTTAAGACACTTATAATACATCTTTATAATTTTAATACATCTTTTATACATAGTGTAAATCATTTATATTACATGCCTAATTCATTTTTAATATATAATATAGTTTTTTAAAATCAAAATAAGTATAATACATTTATATGTATAATTCACTTTGAATATATAGTACAATTTCTATAAATGATAAATATTTTTTAAATATAGAATATCTAGATAATAAATAAAAAATATATTTAAAAATAATAAATATTTTATAAAAAAAATTCAAAAAGATAATTATTCATTCATTTATTTTATTCATGTACCAAAAGATTCCTGAACAGATCATTTTATAAGAAATAAGAATAATACTCGAAATAAAATTCAGAATTATCTTATTTTGTTATAATTAAAAGTACTAATTAATTTTAAAATGATTTATTCCATCATTTTACTAAAATGAAATAACTTCTTAAAATATAAAATAATCTTATCTTTTCCAACCATAAATTTAAGGAAACATAATACTTACTCCATCAATTTTAGTTTATTTGTCATACTTTTTTTAAAAATATCTTTTTTTATATAAAAATTTAGAAATTTTTTGTTATTTTGTTAAACTCCGTTAAAATAGGATAAAAGAAACTGAGGCTGTAGAACATTTTAGGGGTTGAATTTGATTGATATGTCTGTCCAGAGTTGTAGGTGGGGGATAGGGCAAGAAGCCACCAAAAAGGGGGAGAAAAACAGAAGCAAAGAAGAAAGGCATACAGAGAATTTCCTCCTCTTACCAAAATTAATGGACAGTTCAACTTCTAACAGTCAAACAAATTCCGAACATATGTATGCTATAACGTGGATAAAACACTAAAATACAAAAAAAAAGTGTCCATCTTTTTGGCCTTTGCCAGCTATTACTATATTATTAATTCCCAGTTGCAGTTAGCAGTTTCAAGGGTTGTCCGTAACAGTCAAATTTATTCATTAATTTAACAAAAAGATCCAATTTTTATATTTTTTACAATCCCTTTATATAGGTTCCAAGCTTTTTGTAAGATTTTCAGAAAGGAAAAGGCCTTTTTTGCTTTGTGGGTAGGTGGATAAGAACTCTTTTCTTGAAGGTAGTGTTTATTTTATTGTTTTTGGAGAGAGAGGAAATGGGTTCTTTTGGAATGCTCGCTAGGAGAGCTGTTCTTACCGATACACCAGTTATGGTTCAGGTAAATAACAAGATCCTAGATTGGATTTCTTGTTCTTTTGTTTGGTTTAAGGTTCTGTGCTTTAATGGGATATGTTGTTGTTGTGTTTTGCAATTGATAGATACAAGAACTGGTCCGAGGTAATAAAGATTGTATTTCTCTAGCTCAGGTTTGTTTACTTTCTCCAATGTTTGTTTTACTCTATCTTAGTTTTAATATACTACTTTTTTTTGAATGGTTCGAAAAGTTGAGAACTTTGATAAAATTCATCTGTTGCTATGATGGTTTTGACGCCTACAGATCATCTTTTTGTGCCTTTCAAAATCTGATTAGATTGACTTAGATTAAAAATTGGCTAATTCATTCTTGAAGTTATCAATTTCAATTTTTTTTCAGTTGAAATATGAATTGCTTAATATTTAAGCTAGTAATGGAAAAAAAAATCAAACTGGACTTCCCTCCCATGTAAAGGATGTATTTGCAGATGGTTTTGAATGTGAAAAATGGAGATTATGAGTGGCCACTGAGCTGGGTGGGTATAAGGGTTTAGGTAGGTGGGTTACGGGCCTAGAGCACACGTAAAGGTGGTCTACTGGTACAAGATTGACATTTTCTCTTTCCTTAAGTTTCTCTGGTGATTGCAAATAACATAAATTGCCTAAGCTTCTTGTTTTGGGAAGAAATCTTCTGATGTTTCTCCCATGATCTCTGGAGTTACAAAACTATTTTGCTGTGCAAAAAGAGTTATAATACTTTTCTTTTGATCTGTTTTTATTTGAGTTAACCAATTATGCTGTGATACAGAAGAATATCCGCAGCCCTGCCATGTGCTGTGAATAGTCATCCTTTGTGTTATCTTCCTATTATTGGACTGTTTTACGAATGACTGGTTCTATTATGATCTCTGAGGACTGATCTGTTGACAAGCAAGTTTAATCAACCTCCATCTGAAAAAAAAGAAAGTTTAATCAACCTAAACCCACCAATGGAAGTTTTAAAAGTTGTCTAATTTGCTGGGGTTGGGGCCTGAGAAATGAGTGTGTAGTTATTTGCTTCTTTATGTACTTTCCAGAAAGAGTAAACAAAAGGAATAGAGTTATCTGTTGTTGGTGGATCTTTCTGTTGAAGTGTGTAGTTATATTGGTTTTGCCTGAATATGGTTGTCCATGTTTTCCATCCATATATCATGGTACCATCTTATTTTTTTCTCCGTCTTACAGGGAGTAGTGTACTGGCAACCACCTGCGCAAGCACTTGAAAAGGTGAAAGAAATTATCTGGGAACCTTCAGTTAGTCGCTATGGTGCCGATGAGGGCCTTCCTGAGCTTAGGGAGGCGTTGAGGCAAAAGGTATGGTCTATCAGCTGGATTACTCTAATACTCTGGTTTGCAATCTTATGGGTTGGGTAGTGGAACAAACATTGGAGTGGTGTAGGGTGCTTTTGCCAAGTGAAATGGTAGTTACTGTCAAGTATGAAATTGGTTTCATTTCATGTTTTCAAACTATATCTTTCACTCGTTGAGTTTTGGTTTTTACGTCGTCCGGTCTAATACTTTTTTTGTGCTTTTCTCCAGTTGGGTCATGAAAATAATCTCCATAAATCCTCAGTGATGGTTACTGCTGGTGCAAATCAGGTAAAATGTTACTTTTTTACTATTCAGTCATTTGAGGATATAGGATCAGTCACCTCATACAAGATTCATTTGCTTTGACGGAGGACCAGTATTTGGGTGCATGTTTACTTCACCTTCCTAAGCTATTCTTCAGTTCCCCTTTTCCCTTCATTTATGTTCAAAGTTGTCTAGTTCATACTAGAAACCCGGTAGGGCTCCTTAAAGAAAGTGCAATTTTCTACTGTCTGCATTGTCACAATACTAAGAGATTTCATCTCCAAAACCAGGAAGTGATGCTTGTGAGTGAAGGTTTTCCCTTTCTTTTTACCCCTCTCTCTATCTCTCTCTTTGGTGAAGAGTTCTTAGAGTTTATGTGGTCAAGAAACCGTACAGTGCTTTTCCTGATAAACGGTATGGATACTTTTGAAAGAAAAATAGAGCTGCCTCACTCGTGAAATTTTAGCTTCTTTGTCTATCATGATGCATACAGTATGCAGCGTATGGAAAGGTTGGTGTGATTTTGATATTTGGATTTTATTTTCTTCTGCTTCTACCCATCTAAAGATTATTCTTTTTCTTGTGTGTATTTTTCTTGATAAAAAAGATCATTCTTCTGTTGTGGGCTTATTCAGCTCCATGCTACAACTTGATCAAAAAAGTCAAATGTGCTCCTCTTTTTTTTTTTGTATAAGACCTCTTTTAGTTTTTGCATGCTATCACTGTACTTTTGTATGTTACCATTTTCATGAGATGACAATCTTGCAATGGGAACATATGCAGCAACAAAACTCTCTGTTTAGTATCATCTGTCAGAAACATATAGGGAAAAAATCTACTGACATATCTAACATGCTCAAGCACTTGGCCCTCACAATTTTATCTGCGAAATGGAACTTGGGGATTACTTCGACTACTAATTTGAGATTTAATTGCCTAGACTTTCAATGACTGAGTAAATGATGGTCCAAGGGGCTCATAAAGTATGAGTACAGACATATCATTACATACCTGTCCATTACAGAGCAGTTTTCTCTTTTTGAACAAGAGAATTGTGTCCTCAATAGTCCTCCAAATTAAAATAACAATTTATTACAATAAACAAATTCAGATGATATCTTAAGCTGAATGAAGATAGTAGAGCTATGTTAAAGAGCCATTTGTAGTGTAATAGAGTTGCTACATGTACGGGTAGATTAATTAGTGTATTGTCTGTATTCTTTGTTAGTGACCAATGGACTAGCTGTATCCCTATCGCTTAGAAATCTCTAATGGAGTCTTACTGAATTGATTCCAGGCTTTCGTAAATGTCGTTCTCACACTGTGTGATGCTGGTGATTCAGTCGTTATGTTTGCACCATACTATTTCAATGCACACATGTCATTCCAGATGACAGGTGTTACTGATATTCTGGTGGGTCCTGGTGATGCCAAGACACTCCATCCTGATGCAGGTTTGTAATTTCAGATGATGTTCATTTTGTGATACCCTCCCCATTATTAAGACTACTGTTCCTTCCATTAGTTTTCCTTAAAACTGATTACAGTAGATGTTGTGATATACATCTCTGTTGTGCTAGCATGCATGTTCAAGTTTGAGTGAACAGCCGTTTTATCTTTGTCATCTGAGCACTTTGGAATATATCATAATCACTAATCACATATGTACTATGAGTTACTTTTTTCCCCCTTGCTTGAGAAGAGGTTGCTGCAGAAGTAGTGTTCTGCTTTGTACAGCAAGTTGTGTAAATCATTCATAATGGTCTTGATTTGTATAATGTTGTCTGGAAAGCAATCGTTCTGTGTTTTTTCTCGTATTGGATGTCCTCACCCCATCCCCACCAGAAAGAAATCAAAAAGAAAAATGAATTTAGTAAACTTCAATCCCGATTTTGACCTGATTTAAGTACGTTATAACTTATAGTTTGACACTTTGATGCGTAATGTTAACCTAAATATTGCTACTATTTTGCATAATGGACTTGAGAGTTTCAAAACATTATCTGCCTTCGTTATTTGATTGCCTATGGGTTGACATATTCAATGATTTCTCAATTTTCAGACTGGTTGGAGAGTACTTTAAAGAATACTGTACCAACACCAAAGCTTGTCACTGTTGTCAATCCTGGCAATCCATCAGGAACATATATCCCCGAGTCCCTTCTTAAGGTCTCTATCTCATCTTTATAGATATGAATGGATTGGTCGAAGTCATCAGTTATTCAAAGTGCATTACTATTCTCGTCTGGTTTTTACTTTATTGAAACATCAACAAGTTGCGTTTTTTTTCATGTAGAGGATATCTGATATTTGTAAGGAGGCGGGATGTTGGCTCGTAATTGATAACACATATGAGTAAGTGACGTTTTCTGTTGTATACGAATCTTTTAGTTTCTCATATTGAATTGTGTACTTGCTGTTAATAACTGGTGCTGATATGTTTTCTCGTCCATGGATGAAAGATGACGGTCTTAGAACTAAAGATGATGATGGAAGTAATTGTTGAATGGACGACTCCTGAAATACTTTTGGTTAGACCAGCAAGAGACTATTGAATAACCCAAGGATACAGGTCGTTTGTGTTGCATTGTGAGGAAATATTTTTGCTTTGTGAACCTAAACTCACACTAAATTTGATAGGCAAGAAAATTTATGCTATCCTGGGATCTGTAGTCATATTTTAATTGCTGAGAAGGGTAGGAAAGGAAATAGCTAAGGTGACAGAATGATCGGGCTTTGAATTCATCCAAATTGGCCCACTTGTTGCCGTTTGTTCTCAATCTCTAGATGGAAAATAAGCCTAGAAAGTTGGCTTCTCAAGGAGTTAGATAGTTAGGACACGTTACTATTGAGTCTTTCCTCCTCCATGAATGCGAACATCTTGTTCTGTCAAACATCATCTCTGTTCCTTCTTTTTCTTGCAACTTTTTGCATTACACTCTGCTTATGGTTTTCTATATTCCTGAATGATATGTTCTTATATATATGTTGCAAGTTATTTGCAGGTATTTCATGTATGATAATCGGAAACATGTTTGCATAGAAGCAAACCACATTGTCAACATCTTTTCCTTCTCTAAAGCGTATGGGATGATGGGATGGAGAGTTGGATATGTAAGTGATGCTTCTTCTAACTTATATCTAGCAATGTAATAATATTGGGCACACAAGTGATTATTATTCTGCTGGGTGAGTCTTGACACAACCAGAAAATATACCTGTTAAAAGATGATTTTTCTATGTTTTCCGCAACTGCATCTTCTTGCCTCATAAACTCCCTCGTCTTTACCTTTAACCAAAAACCAAAATTAAAAAACTAAACTGGCACCTCTAATCAGTCTCTCTATCCTTGTCAGTCATTAACTTTTATAAAGAATAATGTTGTGTGCTGTCATTTGTGCCTGGCTGAGTAATCTACTGGGATCGTATATAAAACTGGTCTCAGTAACAACCAAAATACAAGTGTTCTTTTGCAACAAAAATGAGTTGTTCCAACAGCTAAGACTTATGGCATATGAGACATGATTGCTTTACCCAGATGTTTTCGCTGCAATGTAAATTTTGCAGCAAAATTCCTCAGCAAACTTTTGTACTGAATATTTACTCCTGAATGGAAAAAGTTGTTTCATCTTGTGAGTGAACTAAACTCATGTCTTAATGGATGCAGATAGCATACCCATCGGAAGTGGAAGGGCTCGCAGCTCAACTCCTTAAAGTTCAGGACAACATACCAATTTGTGCTTCAATAATCTCTCAACGATTGGCTCTTTACTCAATGGAAATGGGACCAGAATGGGTAACTAATCAAGTAAAAGACCTTGTCAAGAACAGAGAGGTTCTTCTAGAAGCCTTATCTCCTTTGGGAGAGGGAGCTGTTAAAGGGGGAGAAGGTGCCATTTACCTGTGGGCAAAGCTGCCAGATAAATACATGGACGACTTCAAAGTAGTTCACTGGCTTGCTAAGAGGCATGGAATAGTCCTGATCCCTGGAAGTTCCAGTGGTTGTCCAGGTCATGTTAGGGTCTCCTTTGGAGGATTGATCGAGAAGGACTGTCGAGCAGCTGCAGAAAGGCTCAGAAAAGGTTTGGAAGAGCTGGTAAATAGTGGAATGGTTTCATGATTCTCTGACTAAAATTTAGTGTCAGCTGGTTCTCCTGGACATCAGTCATCAACAATACAATGAAAGACACTTCCTATCCTTAATAACTGAAGGGTTTTAAACTTTGCAACATGATCATTGGAAATGCAAGCTAAAACTTGCCATTCTGTATAGTTTGAAATGAAGTACTCATAGATACCTAATTTTCTTAAATGGATGATGGAAGTGTCTTATTTATCTCTGAGCACATCTCATGGAACCATTATACATATGTGTCCATTACCAGGTGGTTAGAAATTCCTGTGGGCTAATGACTCACGGTTTAAAATTTGGTGGATAACAAGCTGATGTAATAGCTAGGCTAAGAAGATGACTTCCAGTTTAGTGGATATGCTATGGTATAAAACTGAAACATGGCACTAGCATCCCCCAAGGGGGTGATCTAGTGTCTGAGGTATGGGAGTAATTCAGAAATATTGGGTCTGAATCCAGTGACAACACTTAGCAAGTTGCTTGATGAATTAATCGAGATATGCGTAAGTTATTCATGAGGTGTAACAATAGCTAGGTTACAATGCCAACTCAGAAATCTATCTTTTTTTCTTTCTCAAACTTATGTTGGGGCGTATCTAGGTGTGCTCCTCGAGTCCACGTGAACCTATACTCCCCTCTCGAGATCATATATAGTAGTGTTATAATTTTTAGAAATACTTGCGCATCGTCGTGTGAATCTGTGCTCAAAATATCATATAATGTAATGATGATTGAATGTATTTTTTTGCAATAGTGCACTATATTTTCAAAAATTTGAATATGCCTGACCAAGTATAAAACTAGTAGATGTGATTGATAATTTTTACTTTATGTTTTTGAGCAAAATCATCATCATATCATATATTATTAAAAATGCGAGTCATCATACATTTTAACTACCAAAACTAAGCTTCAAAGAATATCTAATCTTTGTCGTTCAACAAAAAAATCATTTGAATATGTTCATCAGTGTTATTTTGTATTTTTCCGCTAAAAATTCATACAACTCATCATAATGCCATTTTAATATAACTTATATAATATGTACTGCTTGCATGAGACACACATGCAACACACGTGTCCAGAACTAAATACAAGCATATTCTATTAATAGTAACAGATAAGGACCAAATGTGTATAACTTTCCAAAGTAAGGGGTGAAATTCAGGAATAAAACAGCCAGCTAGGATGGACTTGGATTTTACATTTTAGGACTGTGTTACCTTATAATAACCAAAAAACATTATAAATTACAATAATAATTTGTTCTATAAAACCGTTTTAGTCAAACCAGTCAAAACTTCATCTGTTTTTTTTCCTTCTTTTGTCAGAGGCCATTACTGCAAACCCATGATAAAGAAATACTTACTTTCTTTTCTCATTTTTAACCTTCTTTCAATTTCTTGAATTTTGAACTTTGAACTCTATCATCCCGCCTCTCTCACATTTCAATCTCCATTTTCTCTCATCAAGATCCTGTCTTGATCACATTCTTGATTGTTCTTGTAGCTGTTGATTGCATAACAAGGTTTTCTAATCCCCATTCTTTATTCAATAATGCTGATATGATAGGCTCTTTGTGGTTTCTTGAAATTATCAAATCTTTAATTGACCTTCTTACATTGCTAATTTTTTCTATTTTACTGTAGTGGGTCGCTGGATTTGTCAAATAATTTTGAATTCTTGGATTAGAGAAGAAGAAATGTAGGGGAATTTCCTTTAATTAAGTATCTGGATGTTTGGTAAAGGACTTATTTTGAACGTTTCTTGAATTATATTTCTATTTTGAGCCACATTTTAAATCCTTCACGAGAGGTGGTGCCTGTTTTCTTCATTAAGATTATTCTCCTGTTTGAGTTTAGAACAGTTACATTAGTGGAGAATGGTGTTATCCTATGAACTGGAATCCCATGAAAAGATTTATACATGAATTCCCATTTAGCACTAGATTTAGTCAAAGATGAACTGAAAGCTTTCCTTTGTTATAAAGTATAATGGTTTGCTTCCATATAAAGTATGTTAAGTTTCTGTTAGTTTCAATGTTTCTGGAGCTTCATAATTCTTGATATGAAATGCACCTTTCATTTTGAATGGTATTATCCTGTGAATTGGAATCCTGCGGAAAGGTTTATACATGGATACTTCCTTGTGTGGTGTTAGATTTAGTCAAGATGAAGCTATAGCTTTCCTTGACCATAAATTGTAATGGTTGGCTTCCATGATAAAGCACGTTAAGTTTCTGTTAGTTTCAGTATTTCTTGAGCTTCGTAATTCTTGATAGGACATGTTACTAACTTTGAGAAGTTTTGCAGGTAAATGAGGGGGTTCAGCTAAAAGTAAATTGCATAGCTTAATTACATGCCCCTCCACACTTACTATGAAGAGAGAAAATTCAGTAATCTCAGCTTCAATTGAGCCTACGGTTCGAATTACAAGATCTCGAGCTGCTGTCCCTGAAAAATCCATGGTTCTACGGACTGCAGAACTGCCAAAGCAGCGGGGTCAGAAACGTGCTCTGCAGATAAATTCTAACACGGCAATCCTCAGGGAGAGGAACAAGAATGTTCCACTTACTTCCAGTGTGGAGCAGAAATGCCGGCCAGTGCTTAAGGATGTCACAAATCTATGTTGCAACACTTCAAATGGAGATTGCCTCAACGCTACCAGAGTCCCAGTTAGTAGTTCTTCCTGTTTTACTTGTATTATCTACATTATCATTGATTACCATGCAAAGCAAGTTTCAAAGTTCGATTGCTGTAGAGTTCCTTAAATATCAGGAAGAGTTTTGAAATATCTTAAATATTGCAAGTAGAGAATAATGTTGTGCGTTAGCTAATTCAAGGATTCATGTGTTGTATGTGCTTCTATATTATCCAAATAGAGCTTTGTGATAGTGTATACACTTCCCTGCTGGTTCATTTTATCTCTGCTATTATCTGATTTAGTTTATTGTAATTGTCAGAAGAAGAAGAAGATCATGCGAGTTGGAAACAGCTCAACAAATGTATCTAAAGTGACCACTTTAGTCGACTCTGAAGTCTATCAATTTCCAGACAAGTTACCACCAAGTATGGATAAAGATTCTAAGAGCATGTCTTTCTAATCTGAGAAGTACTATTTCAGTCAATTTTATGAATATTCACCTGACATGTCTAACTGCAGGGAGTAGCCACAATCACAGTTTCTCAGACAGGAAGTCCCATGAACAACAAGGAAATATAAAAGAAATCAAAGGTTTTCCAAGAAAAGGTTAGTTTCCTTTTAAACTTGTTTCATTGAAACAATACAGCTTTTGACAAGCTTGTGGTTGTGCTGGAGAGGATAATTTAGAAAAAGAGATGATGATAACAAGTGATTTCTCTGGAATGACATTTATAAATTATTGAGGAAGCCTTGGTCTTATCTTCGTACTTTATTCTTGAGTACTTAGTGAATACGTTTTTGACCTAAATAATGATAGGAATTCTCCATCACACTTTCTTTCTTTGACATTTTTCTCTAGAGAAAAGATTCATATCTACTAGTTTTCTTGTGTTCCATGTAATTGCGACCATGGTGTTCTGTTAATGTTTCTCTTTTTGCATACTAAATTAATTGAACTCTTTACCAGGCACAGTTGAGAAAGCTACTTGTGATGTGGCAGCATCAACATCAACAAAGTTGGACTTCATAGACATTGATTCTGATCAAAAGGATCCACAACAATGCAGTCAATATGCTCATGATATATATAGGAATTTACGGGTTTCAGAGGTTGGTTTAATTGATTTTTCTTGCACTATTCTTATGGATTTCTTAGTTGACGAAGTCACCAGCACTCTAGTCAAGGTCATATTTGCACAAGTGACCCGAGGAGGCTTTTTCACCGTTATATTCAAAATTCTAGAAAGACAAATCAACATCAATGCTCAACTTTCGTCATAATTTCAGTTTGTAACAACTTTGTTTCTTTTCTTTGTTAATCCTCCTTCATACATTCGATGTATGTTCACTTATGAAAGAATGCTGGATACTTTAGATCAAGAATAGTTTCCCACTGTGACACTTACTTATTGGAGTGTTTTTCTCTGCATATTAATAAGCATTATTTGCTTAATTTTCTGACTCCAACTCTCAACTTGTGTAACTTCTGAGATTTCCTTGTTTTAGGATAATGGTGTCAAGTATGAGCCCTAGTCTTTTTCAGTTGCAGTGGATTACTGTAAAGTTATACTAATGCAAAGTCTAATTTGTATTTCTCCAGCTAATTAGAAGGCCGCAATCAATTTTCATGGAAACGCTCCAGCGAGATATCACACAAAGTATGCGGGCAATCCTTGTCGACTGGATTGTGGAGGTAAGTTGGTGTTTATCTCAAAAAAAAAAAAAACTGAATAGTCGAAGCATATTGTTTATGTCTTCCAGGGCTGACATTTTCTAATTATTAGTTCATGATTCATCTTAAACAAATAAATGGGAAGCAGATCAATTTCCTAACAGTATTAACTTGGAGAAGCAACTTTACATTTTCATTTTGGATTTTCATCATCTGATGCTGATTTCTTCTTAGATCAGTATTGAAAAAGACTTGTAAAGATCCTATGTGCTTTTTTACTTGAGATAAATTATTTGTAAGATTCTTGTGAATTTTGGTGCTAGTTAAGTCCGTATAATTTCAACTTTATGTTGGATTCATCCGGCCTCTCTCCCCCTTCCTTAACCTTTTGAGCTTATAATGCTTGTTAGTTGCTTTTAGAAATGCTTTCTTGATAAGAAAGCTGGTTGCTCAGGTCATTTTCTAATCTTGTGTCAGGTGTCGGAGGAATATAAGTTGGTGCCAGATACACTCTATCTTGCTGTTCACTTCATCGATCTGTTTCTCTCTCAAAACTATGTGGAAAGGAAAAACCTGCAGCTCCTTGGTATCACATGCATGCTAGTTGCCTCGTAAGCCCAACCCAACTGTTTGTAGTTTGTACTACTATAGGTTCTTTGTAATATTACTTTTGGGAAAACATTTTTTTGAAATGCTTAAAAGAGAAAGAAACTCAAGTCGAAGAAATACAGGATCCTTTCTTTCTAAATTAAACAGAAGTCTACTTTAGAATTACAAAGTGCTATAGGGTTAAGACTAAGGACTCCACTCATTTTAGAATCTGACAAACTCATCATTCCACATATGTGTGTGCTTATGAAGTAATTCTCCTATGTAGCCACATTTGCAGACTGCAATGTGCCTTCACCTGTAAAAAGAAAGATATCAAGCATTTTTGACATCACTTTGCACTTTATATTTGAAAATCTTTTCCCTTTACCTCTGAATAAAGAAATACATTTTATATGGTGGGTGAACATTCGTTTTCTTTCAATTTTGAAGGAAATATGAAGAGATGTGTGCTCCACGTGTTGAGGAGTTCTGTTTCATCACTGACAATGCCTACACGAAAAATGAGGTAGGATACTGCTCTTTAAAGTTCTCACTATCAGGATCTTGAATTTCTACGTTGGATGAAGCAAAAGAATGGGAAGGAAAAGCATAGATCCTGATGGGTTTTGTGCTCAATGAAGGTTGCTATTTGAAAAATTCCTTTGATGACCATCCATTCGGCAAGGAGATCGTGTACAACAATTTGCAAATCCTGCACTTGAGACGTTACTGTCTTATTGTCTACCATTTTAAAATCTAGAAATTTGGCTGCTACAAATTTCTTAAGTCCCATCCTCTATCTTATATTTCTTCTCTGGTGCGTCCCACAACTCTTATAACGTTTTGCATACGTTGTAGACATTATATAGACAGTCTTCTAGACCACTCAGAATATAATTCTCGCATAGGAAGTTAAAATGTTTCCATGCTTTTGGTACTAGAAAACATTCGTGATCTGGAGTTTCTTCGGATGGGACTAGAGCATCTCAGAAGACTCAAGGTGATTAGGTAGAAAACATCTTTTGTTGCCATCTCTTGAAATCAACACCAGAAAACTTTCCAAAATTTTCAGTTGGTGCAATAGTGGGGGCAACATTTGAATGGTTTGGAGGTGCAGTAGATGTTGCTACAGCATTCACTGTTCCAACATTGACTCCATTTAGATTAGTCATTTTTCTGTTACAAAGAGACAGATAATTTAGTATTTAGAATACTAACAATAAAGATTGGATCTTTATTCAACTGTTTCTAGTTAGCGATGAAGGTTTTGTGTTCTTCATCGTCAACCAAATGAACTTCGAATCCTGAGGAAGTTTTTATAACTTCATATCACCATCAAATTCAAACGGTGTAGAAAGCCAAAGGGTTTTAATCTCAAAGAAAATGTATGCAAAAGAAAATTTGATGCCAAAAACTTAGAAGAAGTCTCTCTATTTATAGCAATTTTTAAATTAATTCCATGAATTTAATTAATTAATTAATTATTCTAATCCGTAGCCGTAGTCATAGCCAAGCTGAGTGAGCGACGACAACAACAGTGTGAGGGGACACCCTCTACTTAAAGTCTTTAAGAGCTAAAGGAAGACAAAGCTTTTCCTCTTTTCTACCAATGAGGGAGAAATGAATTTCATTTTCCCTTCACTAGGTTCCCTACATTTCCCAATTCACATCTTACTTAAATCCAACATTCCGACATAGTAAGCTATTAGCTAGTTTAAGATGATGTCTTTGGGTTCTGTCTGTTCTGTACCTCCCATGGAGAACCTAACTGATGAATTTGACCATTCATACTTCTCTCCTCTCTTAACTTCACATGCAGTTTATGTTCTCTATATGTGTTATTGTGTATCATTTGGAATAATTATCAGGGAACTTATTTCCTTTCAAGCTTTTGAGGTTTTTCTGCAGTTGCAGAATTTCTAGGTCTACATGAGTCTCCATGCTTATTTCAAGCTCGCAAATATTGGCATTAGATCTTGTCTTCTGTTTCATTAATAGTGAGAGAAACTCGTCAAACTCCTATAAGAAATGCAATTCCATGTAACATACTGTCAAAAATGATTTTGTGTGTAGAGTTTAGAGGAAATACTCTTTATCTGCATGAAACTTCTTGGTTACTAAAGATGATGTCGACACCTCCCCCTTCCCCTTTTCTTCTCTATCATCTTACAGAATTCCCAGAAAAAAATTGGTTTTCAGATATTAGTATATACTAATTGGACAAACTGAAGGTTCTGATATACCAAAGTGGAGCAGGTCCTGGCAATGGAGAGTCTTGTTCTGAACTTTCTAGGTTTCCGACTCTCAGCTCCAACTGCGAAGACCTTTCTCAGGTACTTTTGTTTCAGCCATGGTTAATTTTTTCATGTGTATAACAGCATAGTTTTTCTTTTTCTTTTGTCTCTGTCAAAACTGAAAATTTATCTTATGTATAATGCTATTTGCAGGAGATTTGTAAGAGCAGCACAAGCTTCTTACAAGGTAATGAATTAATGTGCATCACTAGATGCCAAGAATGATAACAAAACTTTTCTCTGTTCTGAAGTATAACTGTATTGCTGAATAATTCATGGTTTTAGAATCCCATTCTGGAGCTAGAGTTCTTGGCTAATTATCTCGCTGAACTGACATTGGTCGAATATGACTTCTTGAAATTCCGTCCGTCTGCTATTGCTGCCTCATCTGTATTCCTTGCGAGATGGACACTAGATCAGTCAATCCACCCATGGGTTTGCTTCTTAAATTTCTTGTTTTCTCTTACTTTAATTCATTAGCTTTTGTGTGCTTATGATGGATAGAACTTATGTCTGCAACTTTGACAGAGTCCAACACTGGAGCACTTTACCAATTACAAGGCTCAGGATCTGAAAACTACAGTTCTTGCATTACAAGGTCTACAGTTGAATACCAATAAGTGCCTTCTAAATGCCATACGTGCTAAATACCGACAAGATCAGGTGCTTGTATGTTTATTATTCAAAATTAGCACATTTTAAGTTATCATTATATGTAGAGCTTCCTCATAAGAGTCTCTTTTTTCCTATGCCACCAGTTCAAGTCAGTCGCGTGTTTGTCTTCGCCAAAGCTACTTGACACACTGTTCCAAATTTGAAGATATAAGACTAACCAAATGGAGCAATGCTGAAGCAGATGTCATTCTATAAAGGGGCTTTTTTGCAGCTTGCCTCCTTTCTAGCCTTTTTTTATGAGAGCAACTGATTCAAATTCTTATAAAGTGTTCCTTTTGTCCATTTCTTTTGCTGTAAGATTTTGACACACTAGGAATATACTTAAATTTTGCAAGTTTAGCAGTAAAAAGTAGCAACTTCTTCAGTTGTAATTCAAGAAATCATGCAGGTAAATCTTGTATATGCTATTTTTTCAACCCTCTAACTTTTGGCAGCTCTTGTAATTTAAGATTTGTCTTAATCTTCTGAAATGCAGCTTCATTACTTTTTTTTTCCTCTTTAAAATAAGCTCTTAAAAGTTAATTCATTTGCTTATGAAGTGCACTAAATTATTTTCCCACAATATATGACACTATTTCAGGGAGTCAAATGTTTTTTTACTATGATTTTTTGATGATTTTGTATTTTAAAAAGTCTTACTCCTACCGTTTCAAAAAAAAAATGCCTCCTTTCTTTTCCTGTTTTGGTAACATTTTCATTTTAGTTTTTCACGTGGCATGTTTATTTAAAGTCACAAGATTAAAAGATATTTTGGTATATTTGACATAACTTTAATTTAAAATCATAAAATAGAAAATTTTCTTTACTTTCTTAAATTCTATTTCAAATCAAATCAGGTCATTCTTTTCTTAAATAGAGAGAGTATAATTTATAGTACAACATAACTCTAATATAACGTGATTTCACAAATCAAGTAAAATTTGAAAAGTTTAGCTTATGTTTATGAGATAACAATATTATTTTCGATAAATCCGTAAGTAAACAACTATGTATGATTTACAGTGTCTTACATAATTTAAAGATCATAAACTCAATGAAAAGTGGAATCAACTTTATGCTATTATCCATGTACTTTTAATTTTGTTTTTCTCTATTCATGCAATGCAACACTTTATTAACCAAAAAGTCAAATAGACTTTCT
This sequence comes from Solanum aculeatissimum, assembly GCA_038996855.1. Classification (NCBI taxonomy): domain Eukaryota; kingdom Viridiplantae; phylum Streptophyta; class Magnoliopsida; order Solanales; family Solanaceae; genus Solanum; species Solanum aculeatissimum. Next base: position 14,937 of record JBCEWC010003048.1, on the reverse strand, counting down.
TTGATCATAAAGTTGAAATATTCAATTTTATATTTGAATTCTAATGAAAGATTTTGCCTTTGGTACTATATTATATTTGTCCGAGCTCTTAAAAAATAGTGTATCAAATTTCTTAGAAATATACTATTTAAAATTTGACTCACACATATCAATATTTTTAAATAGTCTAAGAAAAATAGGATTAAATATTATAAAAATATAAAACGTATAATTTAAATCTTGTGATTTAAAACACATCTCGTATTTGATCGAGCATGTTGTTATTATTTTCCTCATTCTTTTTGGCCCCATAAAAAATCCAGCATGGCTTTCAGGTCAGATACCTCTTGGCCAAACCATAACCGATCGTTTTTCAACTGACGTATCCACAAAAAGCTGCAACACACACATTTGCTGAACTTCTCTCACTCACTGTGTGTGAGAAAGAAAGAGAGAGAGAGAGAGAGAGAGCCGACAATGGCGGGATTGAATATATTATCTCAGACTCCGTTGCCATGGCAGCTGTCAGCTCCCTCCACATCATCATCATTATCATATTCTTTACGATTTCCACATTTTTATATTGACAATTGGAGCGAGTACAAATGCTGGAAAATCGGGTCGACATATCTTCCCCTTTCTGGAAACCCAAAATCAAAGCGGCCTCCTTTATCCTGTCGAATGCTGCCTCACATCTCGAATTCTTCAGGTTTTAATTTTAATTTGTGGAAAGAAATTTTCACAAGCTCTAATTTTGTCTTGCTTCAATTCAATTTCAATTATTGTAATTTCTTTATGAGGTTCCTTGTTCGAAGTGGGTGTGAACTTCTTTTGTGAGATTCTTGTAATTGGCGCTGTTCGATCTTGCAGTTGTGCTAAAATGGGGTTTTCCACTAGGATTGTAAATAATGAACAGGTTAAAACGTCGCTTTGTTGGAGGAAGGAGTAATAGGTTTGGAGTTGAAAACTGGAAGTAACCAGATAAAATTAGGGGAACAACCGTTGGAAACGGCTGCTAATACACTCTAGGCTGAGGAGCAAAGGAGGCCGAATCTGCCAGAGGAGGGCCTTTTCTATTTTAAATGAAACAGATCAACTTTGAATGAAGGTTTCTAATTTTAAATCTATAAACCAAATTTATGGTTTGGAAATTCAATTTTTAATGTATGAGAAGAAAGACAAACACAAGCCTCTATACCAGGGGATAAATGGTTTCTGCTGGCATAAGCGTAGCTACAAGTTTTGCTAAATAGTGAACCTTAAAAGAAGAATAGCTTTGCTAACTGTATGCAGTGGATCTTGCTTTGTACTTATTCTGATCTATATGATATAGTATTTCTTATGTCAGTTGATGATCATTAATGTTACTTCTGTTAAAATGCTGACCTGCTATGTTTTCTTGCCCTTTTGCATTCATGGTTGATCATGTTGTGCAGGCAGTGGATATTCATGGATGCAAGATAAATCTGCTTCTTGTGATAATTTTTCCCCTAATGGAAGGAAGCAAGGTCCATTGAATGCCATTTCTTCAAAAGAACGAGCACAAGTTTCTTCTGTGGACGATCTTTATGACTTCATATGCTCAGGCCCCCTCATCGATAAGATAGGTCTGACAGCAGAAAAGGTGGCTGAATCAATTGACGAGTGGATAGAATATGGATTACGGCTTTGTAGATTGTTTCAACTCAACCAGTTGGCTCTCAACGAGGCCCAAAAAATTCGAATCTACCACTACTATATTCCAGTCTTCTTTTGGTGTGAACAGGAAATTTCTCAGCATAGTTCCAAGTTCAAAGAAGAAGAAGAAATCCCTCCATTGGTGGTAGACACATTTTTATCATTCACTTGGTCCTTGTGTGTTTGATTTCCATTAAGGTTAATATCATGCTGGTCTGTATAAACACACCTAAGATAAGATATATTCTTGGCATGTAGATTGGCTTCAGTGCGCCTCAAGGATGCGGAAAGACAACACTAGTATTCGCATTAGAATATCTCTTTAAAATCACAGGGAGGTAAGTTGCTTTCATGATTTTTGCATCCTCTGTGGAACCGAAATAACCAAAAATTATGCTCGCACATGTTAATCAGGAAAGCCGCTACACTATCCATTGATGATTTTTACTTAACAGCAGAAGAACAGGTAAATGTTTCATGAGTTTGCTGCTTGCTAGTTTCTGTCTATGTATTATCACCAATGCTGACACATAATGTGGTTTTAGGCGAAACTAAGAGACAGCAACCCAGGGAACTTGCTTTTGGAGGTAGAAAATGACGAATTTCACTTCTTTTTTCTCAAAAAAATAAAATAAAATTTTTCATCTTCACTTCAGTTTCGTGGAAATGCTGGAAGTCATGATCTTCCATTATCTGTTGAGACACTGACAGCACTAAGTAAATTGACGAAAGAAGGTGAATGCACCATTTTAGCTTGTGCTACTTTTCAATTAGCACTGCATCTATATGCTCAACTAATATTCAACTCCATCCAGGTGTGAAGATGAAGCTTCCTAGATATGATAAAGTAAGTATGAGTGACTAGTAAACATTTAAGTCTCAGTGCGTTATTGATATTAGGTATTTACTAATTCTGAAACTTTTTTCCAGTCTGCTTACAATGGTAGAGGTGACAGAGCTGATCCTTCTGAATGGCCAGAGGTTGAAGGGCCTCTACCGGTAGGAAGTTGTTTTATTAGACCTGGCAATTTAGTGGATTTCTGTTCAGCTAATGTTAATGATTCAATGAGTGACCCCAATTTCATCATTTCCCCAAAATAAAAATTTTAATTCTAAAATGACTTGAAATGTAAGAATATCAGCACCATTATCCCATTCTGTAAAAACACAACTTTTCTCATAGATCCAACTCAAGGAGAAATGGTAAGATTGCCTCATGTTATTGTCAGTACTTTGGATATTAGGTAATTCTGTTTGAAGGTTGGATGCTTGGTTTCAAACCCCTTCCACCTGAAGTTGTCAAAGCTGTTGATCCACAGGTTCAAATACTAGACTCTCTATGGATGCTTGTGCCTTTTATCAAATTCTATCTTCTTGGATCATTGAAACTTTAGAAATTGCAGCTAGAGACGGTCAACAAGAACTTGGAAGCTTATTATGATGCATGGCATAAGTATGTCAAATCATGGATTGTCATCAAGATTCAAGACCCTAGTTATGTCTACCAATGGCGTTTGCAGGTTCATGTGATATCATCTGCATTTTGCTCCATATTTATTCTTGTGCTATTTGTTTAAATAGTCCAGTGGGATGTTCTCAGGCGGAGATTGCAATGAGAGCTGACGGGAAGCCTGGGATGTCAGATGAGGAGGTGGAAATTTATGTGTACTCTTTCTCAAAAAAGAAATGAAAACCCATCACTTGATGCTTCAGAGGAACGTTATCAAATATATTTTTTTTCCACTTTTCACAGGTGAAGGACTTTGTATCCCGCTACTTGCCAGCATACAAGGCTTATCTTTCCACACTGTACTCAGAAGGACCCTCTGGCTCAGATCCAGAGCATGTTCTTCTCATTGATATTGATGAAGGAAGAAATCCCATCCTTGCTTGCTAAGGTAAATCTGCAGATATGGAGTGACTTTTGATCCTTGATAGATTACTATGGCAAGATTGGGACCCTTGCAAACATCATTTCCTCCTGAGAATCTCTTCAATTGTACATTCAAATGTGTACTCTATTGTAAATGAAGCCACATGTGAAGGTGAAATGTTTGAACAAAATTTTGCTTGACTTACATTGTTTAATTTAGATCCTCGATCGATTTTTGTGCAAAGATTAAACCCTCACAAGTGTTCTGTCCACCTGAGTGTGTCTTTAGTTGTATTTTCAAGTTTAATACTGTAAATCAAGCCATAGTATATTGTCATTCGAGCAACTTTCTTTTGACATGGTGTATATTATGCATATCCTTTGACCATAAACCTTCACTGGTAATGACATATTTCATGCAAATATTCCAAAGTCCTAATTCCAAGACGTGAGTAGCCCAAAAGAGAACTGTATTTTCTGTAATTTTAACATTTTTGTTCTAGCTATTTATCCATTTTATGAATATGAGAGCATCTCTAGTGTTCATGTTCCACGGGAAAAGATTTTCATCAAAATGGACTAATATACACAAAAGCTGAGGTAATGGGATTCTTCACATAACAAGTCTTGAGCAGAGAAAAACAATATTGCCACGGGAAATGGGATTCATTACATGACAAGTTTATTCAACTTCATGGTTTTAAATATACAGTGGGAGGTAACAAAAGAGACAGGGTTATGTTGCTAACATAATAACACAGGCTTGGCATGGCTGGGAGGGACATCAAGCACAGCAGCAGAGCATGTCAAGACAGCACTCACAGGTCTCGTAGCAACAGAAGCAGCAACACAGTGCGAACAAACTGCATTTATTCAGCCAAGTAAATCTTAGTATCCATACTTGTGTTAAGGTCAAATAGAAGTAGACTCAAATTTTTATATCACTCTATTCAGGCTCATCTAAGTAATCAGTAATGAAAATTGTAAGCTTCTACACAAATATGAAGAAATAAATAAGTCAGAAAAGAGTACGAACCAAGCATAAAGGCATCCTTTTTCCTCGTGTCGACGTTTGACATGATCAACATAAGACATCTCCTGATATTGGGGTGCATCCATTTTTCTACTTCTTCTCTATAGCCAAGAGCTTTTGGTTTGGTTTATAAAAAAAACACTTTCAGTGTATGGTTTATAAAGACAAGACAACTCAAAAGTCTTTGTATATTAAGACACGTGATTTTTCTCCATTTTAATGTCCTTATCCTAGTTAAAAAAATTGGATTTGGTCATTTTCATATTATTGTATTTTCAAGGATAAAACTACTTGTCTTCTCATAATTGGCCAATGTTTCTATCTTAGATATTATTAAGAGTATCAACACTGAGGCTTAATGATTTATGCTCAATATTTGATAGGAACTAATAAGTATTATAATTTGCTGAATCTCCTTAATTTAAAGGAGTATATAATAGGGAGAAAGTTAAAATAGGAGTACCATACTTGCTGAAAATTAGGAATAGCAGTAGGAAAATGATTGTAAGTATTAAGTCCCTGTCGGAGGGTGGATAAACATGAAACATGTGGCATTAATTGTTTCCACATAATCTAGAAACATCTATGCAAGTTATCTCAAATGACATAGATGTGAAGGTTTTTTAAAACCTAACATCATTCTTGTCTTTTGTCACTGAACAACAACATATCCAGTGTAATTTCATGAGTTGGTCTGAGGAGGGTAGAGTGTGGTAGGTAGAATCTCTCAATGATTATACAAAAATTGCTCATTCAACTGAAAGATGATCTCATCAGCAAAAAAAGTAGTGTAGCTGGAGAACTCCAATGAGAGCAAAGCCAAGTTCAATCATACACATGTAGGACAAGTTAACATTTAAAATTGGGACACCCTACATAAAGCAGTTGGTTGCAGGCTCCATCACAAGCTACCTTACATAATTGTACATTACTTGATCTTCTGAACCCATTTTTCACATTGAAACCTCAATTATTTGAGCATTCAAGGATTCTTCTCTTCTCTGTTGCAGTTACCCGCAAAAACACAAAAAGTTACCCTAACTTAACTTCAGGATTGTTGACATGTTGGTGCTTATGAGGAGTTTGAAACTGGTACAAGTTATCACAAGCTAATAAGTTCATTATTGGAATTGTGTTTATTGTTTATGTTTGAAACAGAAACAAGTTAGTGCAACAGCTAACACCAACAAACACTTCAATTCATGGATTTGTGTTATAAATCCAACCAGTAATAACATGAGAGACCAATACTCTTCAGCCTTTAAAAAAAAGAAGCAAATGAACTCGAGAATTATGATAAATTGATTCTTGAATTAGGAAAAATATGAACCATTGGGATAACAGTATTAGACACAACTTTGACAAGACATACGGCCCCCTTTATATGAATTGAGCTAATGATTCCTTTCCATTGTTTATCCCCTTTTTTCTTGAACTAAGCTATCATCAACCAAAAATAATTAGGTGGAATGGAAGACCTAATCAGCCAATACACCTAGACCTGTCTTTATAATACAAAGATATGTTTAATCACAGGTTTACATGGTACACGCTTGTGTCTAGCGAAAGAGAGAAATAAGATTGTGACTTGTGTCAACTCCAGAAAATCCAGGTATCAAATTGTACAAACATTATCAATCCCAATCCAAAAATAACAAGGGACCGATGACGAGTCCACAAGTGGACCAAGTATGCATCATACCCGTATGGCGCCAGCATACATGTTGATTTGATTAAATTTGCGGTATGTGATACTCAATGAGCTTCAAAGGCAAAAACAGGCTCGGTCAAGGCCAGCTTATCTGTAGAGTTTCAAAGTAAACGAGAAATTTAAGTAAATTACTCGGACTGGGTGTGGATCTGAAGGTTTAGTTCTCTGTTATTTAAAGTTTAGGATTCACAGTATGAATCCAAATGCAGATACTGGTGCTGGGATAAGCCAATAAATGTATATTATAGTATAAAGTATATATCTTGATAAATTAAAATTTAAAGCTAATGAACTAAAACTAATAAAATTTAATTCTTTATAATACCCAATATTTTATTCATAAAATACTCATGTAACAACCAAACATTCTCATACTCTATGCAACTATATATATATATATGACATAAACCTCAAAATCAAACCAAATACCCAATCAATCTACACTTTTGGTAATAGATGTAGTCAAAGCACCCAAGGTAAGTTGACCAAATCCAGTATGGATCTCACGCCCATGTTTTGAAGAGTGAGCAATATAGACTTGTCTATACACATTAAACAACCGATTTATGCTGACTAAACTAGTAACCAGAAGTTATAATGTAATCTGCACAAATGTAAAATTCTTCACTTCCAATGTAATGCTTAATCAAACAATCTAAAGGTAGGATACCTCATACCTAAATAAACTCTTCAACTATGAAAATAAGCAAGTGCAATGTAGAATTATGATAGATATGTTGGCATTTGGAAGTTCAAAAATCTAGGAAAGGTAGATATACCACATTAAGAATGTAGAACTCTGAGGTGAAGACTGGCCAGTGGCCAACAATCCTCTACAGCATGTGACGCTTATGCAATCAGCAGTGTTAACCAACTTTCACAGAGAAACACCGCTGCCAGCAGAAAAGTAAGTTTAAAACAAAGGGCATCAGTCCGCTAATCCAAATACGCCTTCAGGGAAACGGAAGGTAAATATAAGCTATGATGTCTAATACAAGCATTACTTTAGTAAGATGTTTGAGTAGATCAATCTATGCTTACACATTAAGAAGTGATACACATAGAAGCTCTTATTTTCTCTGTGAATAAGAATATTATTTTAGATTCATTGCCAGGAACTATCCCAATTTAGCAACAGATAGTGACCATAAAAGAGAACAAAGGGAAAGAGTGCCACAATAAATAAGTTCAACCATAGACAAACGGAAAGTTGAAATTACAAAGGGAGTAACAAGTGTTGGCAAATAATATCTCAGATCAGTTAGAGAGAGGTGCAGATTTAAGTGACAAATGATACCCCTTGCGTAGGAGAATAAAAATAAGAGATAGCATCATTTCTATCAAACAAAAAGAATTAGCAGGACGAGCAATTTCTCTGAGAAGAATAGCTGCAAGGGCAAATGGACATGAAGGCAACTGCATCTAATTTAGCTGTTAGGCTCAAGCACAGGCAAGAACAGTCTCATTATTGTAAGTTGAGGCAGCACAAACATAAATGAGCAATTATACGAACAACCTACTTCTTATTCTTGAGCAAAATAAAAGAAAAAGCTATTGTAACGTGCACCTCCAACTCAAGCCCCATCCTCCCCAAAAAAAAGCCCAAACCCGGAAAAGATGACAATAACACTGTAAAAGTTATAGATAAACTAACAAGAACTACTTTTTGCTCAACACACCCTATTATAAGCTCAAGAAGCTCTCACTACAGAATCAATGAAAAAAAATATCTAGCAGGAAGAGAGGGAAGAAGGGCCATTTTCAAAAACCAAATTACAGAAGCAATTAAAAGCAACAAACCTCCACCATGTATAGAGGGGACACGATTTCTCATTAAGGAAACCAAATTACAAATCCAGAGAAGATTTCAATAATAAAGTTGTAGATCATCACACAATCTACTACCTTCTATACTAAAAGACATCTATTACAATTATAATACAACTCAGGATGACTTAAAAGTCTGCTTAACAGATGTAGCAATACAGAATAAAATACTGGCTTGAATTACAAAGAATCTCAAAGTGCCACAATACAAAATAATTAATGTGGAAGATTAAATTAATAGCATAACCTTCTAATTATTGAACATAACACTTACAACAATTACCACCAGCTGATTACCTTAACATTCACCCTGCGATTTAAACAACGTTGTCTACATTGTCTTAACCCACCTTTTCCTTTGTCTTCTTGCACTCTTCCAATTCCTTTAACCACAAATCACCAAATTCACAATCTTTCCAAGCCTCAAACCAGGGTCCACCAAGCGTATAGTGAATCGCCTTAGGAAATGTAGCTGGATCACCCTCAACAACCTTATTATGCCCCACTAGGAAGTTCCACACAAATGGAACCTCCCCAATCTCCTCATCTTCCAACCACATGAAGCGATGAAGAAATGCCCCAGACTCAGAATTCACCACCTCAGGAGTTAACGCCCGGTTCTTTGGATGCCCACAGTTATAGAGAACCATGGATGACCAATTCTTCCTAGGATAAACTGTTTGCACTGCCCCATCCATTTTCGTGGTCTCTTTTGGAGTATAATCATGTTGCACACACATTAAAGCATATTTATCATCAACCATATCCCTCAATTCTTTAATGTCCCCTAAGTACAAGAAATCACAATCAACAAACATAGCCCAACCCTCATAATCTGCCAAGTAAGGCGTCAAAAATCGCGAAAATGAAAACTCTGTGCTTTCCAGTTTCCCTCTTTCACGCCAATACAGGCCCTGTTGTCTCAACTCAGATTGCTTAATGGGTGTGATTTCAAGTGGGATTGATGATCTTTTCAGAAGGGAGTAACGACAAACCTCATAGGCAACGTCTTCTCGTGGATCATAGCCTACGAAAATCTTGAATGGCTTCGAATTCGTGCCATTGCTTAAAGGGCTCTCAGATTTCATTACATCAACACCATTTGAATCCAAATCTTTCACCACAGACGACATTTACAGTCCTACAAATCACAAAATCAAGAATATTTCAAACTCTCGAAAGAAACAACTTATTTGAATCTTGAAAAACGTCGCATTGGGGTATAGAATAACGAATCTTGGAGCATAACTATAACTTAAAATAGATTGAACTATAGAAAATGTGAAAGCTTGAAACATACCTTGTTAGAGCGATATCAGATCCAAGAATAATTTTTCTTTGTTTGGTCGAAAAAGAGTCAAAGATTTGTATCTGAGACAAGTAATAATTGTGAGGGATCCCGAGAAGAACGCAAAGTATTTATAGAACATTACTTCCTCCCTATTAAATTAATTTGTCTATTTAAGAATATAATTTAAATTATAAAATTTCAATAAATAAAACGATAAATTTTAAAAAAAAATCAAACAATCATTTTAACTTTGAAATTTTGAAAAAAAAAATCCAAAAATTGAAAGTGTGAAATATTCACACCGACAAAATAAATTGATGAAGAGGGGGATTATTTTGCTAAGCTGTTTTTTTCTTCCTGCAAAGACAAGTTTTTTTTTAATTGTTATGATGTTATTAGTGCTATAATATAACTGACTATTAATTCGTTCAAATATTATTCATGAATGATTAATGGATCATAGCTCAATCGTTGCATGCAAGACGCAAACTGTTTAGTGATTAGCATGTGCTTGACTACTTTTTTTTTCCACAAAAGTGAGCTTTACACATGGCATAGCTAAAGCATAAATATTATTAACTTTATTTTTTAAATAATTAAATCATTATTTAACAAAACAATTTAAAATATTTCAAAGATTATATAAAAAAAAAATTGATTCACTTTTTAAATTTCAACTGTCACAGGAAGAAATATATACATCTAGGGATGACAATGGGGTGGGTGCGGGGCAAGTTGAGCTCAACTCGTAATTTTTTTAAATCGCCTTGCATGGTGCCTTTTTTCATTTTCAATCCGCCCCATTTAAATTTTTAAGTTCTTTTATTTTTTAATTGAATTTAATATGAAAAATTAGAATTCATAATTTTTTTTAATTTTTCACTAATTAACTATTTTTAGTTGACATTTCAACAATTGTTTCTTAATCGTTAATTAAAATTTTCTAATTAACATTTTAATAACTAATAATTTACCGGACATGTATAATTTAAATTTTAGAAGAAAAAAAATAAAAGTCAATGTTTAATATAAAAAGTTTATATATTTGATTTTTACTAATTATAAATATTTATTTTTCTTCGAATTCCTATTTAGTTTTTTAAACCCGCAACCCGCCTCGACCGGCATTAGTCTTAAAAATAGTTACCTCAACTCGCCTCGACCGACATAACTTTAAACCTGCATCCACCCCGCACCGCCCCATTGCCATTCCTGGCCTTGAAATTTAAGGGGAAAATACACAAGTAGACCCTAAAACTAAATTAATACATCTAGCCCTAGGAAGAGTATACATGGTATTGTTTTAGCTGTTAATGGAGAGTTTGAATGGGCTATTTTTGGCCCACCAAGTTATCCCTTTCAATGTTCTAACTAGTAGCCCCAAATGAACAGCAGAACTCCAAGCCCATATAGTAAGCAAAAGCAACCCAACTAACACATCTTCATTTTATTGTAGTTTTGAATTAAAAACAACTGGCTATAGTTATAGGGTTATCGAAATTTAATAGCTATAAGTATGTTATTTATCAAAAATGACTATAATTTAGGTGTATTCATAACATAAATGTAGTTAAATTATCGTGTTTATATGTTAAACTGATATACTTAACCTTGTTTGGTATATTACTGCATTAAATTTTATAATGGTTTGTATATTAATATATTAAGGGGTCGTTTGGTTGGGAAGAATTTATCTCAAGATTAGCTATGTTGGGATAAATTATCTCACCATGTATATGGGATAATTTATTCCATCATTAGGTATAAATTATGGGATAAGTTATCCCAAACTTGGTAACCAAACAAAGATACCAAATTTTATCCCTTCACTAATTTTTAATCACATGACTATTTATTCTTATCCCTCACACCAAACGACCCCTAAGTTTTATAAATAAAAATTAGATTATGTATTTAAATTGTCTAAACCAATGTAAAATTAAAGAACAAATATTCAACATTATTGTCATTCTTAGTTGAATTAATTTTTTTTGTTAGCATAGTATTGATTGAATTTTGATATGAGTATTATTAGAGTTACTAATATCTGTGGACTATAACCTTATTGGAACATTCAAAATTTTAAGTCAAACTTGAAATAATATGTTAAGAAATAAAAACTATGAAAGAGTATAACAAATATTTAAGTAAATATTTTTACATATAAATAAATTTAAAAAATAATATATATAATGTCGGGTTGATTTGGTCTCAAGTTGACTTTTTTAAGTTAAAACCAAACCAAATCGAGTATAGCAAAAAAAAAATTACAATACTAAATCAAGTCAAACTAAATCACTAGACTTTTTTTTTTATTTGACTTAATTCACTATTTGATTTTATTTATCCCAATACTATTGAAATTTATTTCTAAAAAAAATTGTGGCACAATGTATGATTTGTCGTTAATATTCAAAAATTTGTAGTGCAATGACTTACTTCCAAAATTTAACGAGGCAACAATATTTATGAGACAAATCTAGTCAAAAGGAGTTCAATTTATTACAAGTTATTATTAATAGTTAAAACTAAGCTTAATTAATTTTTGTGAATTTTATATCTCAATAATTTATTTTTTATTTTATCTATTTAAATTATCACTCCATGTATCTTGAAATACACCTCAGTGTTGAGTAAGCAAAATATGTTTCTCATTCGATAATAGATGCATATAGGCCAACTTAGCATAGAGGTAAGTTTTAGTACAACGAGAGTCATAGTTTAGCTAGGTAAATAAATAATGGATAACTGATATACGAAACTCATTGAACATGTCATAATTCATATTTTTTTAAAAATCATTAACTCATTTATTAATGTCAAAAGAAAAAAAATAGTGGCATTTTGACCAGACTAGAAAAAAAGAGGTGTCTTAAGATACTCGAGTACAAGAAATGGATGGGAGGCACGCACAAAAGACTGACTATGTGCTGACACTAATCTTGGACATGAATTCTTCTTTGATTGATGAAACAAAATAAAAGAGAACCAAAACCATAATTCTTTTTCTTCCTAATTTGATTTTACTCTTATTAATTAGTTGAAAAAACATATTTGAGGTTTAGTTGAAAGAAAAGACCCAAGCTTTCAAAATAATGTAGAACAAAAATATCTTGCAACTCGTGTACTAGTCTACTAGATGATCTACAAAAACATCAATTGAGTTTGTACATACATTAAGTAAAAAAAATTGTCCAAACTAATACGATTTGTAGATTCAACTTCATTTTCACTCTTTCATAAATCGTACAAAAAGATTTCTTTTCCTTTTTTTCTTCGGCCTTATTCATGATCAAGATGTACAATTGTAACGACAAAAACATGCGCACAAATACACTAATAATAAAAACAATCCTCTTCCCTGGCATGAGAAGGATCGTAGCACATAATACATTTCTAAGTAATTGCCTAATTATTTCCCTGCATTATATTACTTATCCTATTTTCCTAGAATTAAAGAACGCAAAAAAAAGAAAAAACTTTATTATTCCCCCAGTTGGTATCTATACATGCAGTTATCTTTCGATTAAGCTTTCTTTATTTAGCTTGAACTTGAGGATCTCCCAGGTGTTCCTGGAGCTACACAAACAATTAACAAAAGAAGTTAGTTTTATTACTAATCATAGCACCAAATTAATTAATAAAATAAGAAAGTTAATTAGATTAATTACCTAATCCAATAGCCTCCGAGCTCTTCATCAACCTAATTCTCTTACACGTGTCAACAAACATTCTGCAGAGGAAACAAAGGATGATATAAAGTCAGCAAAATTAAAAATCTATCTCCATGAGAAACTACGACAAAAATCAACAACAATTAGAATTTCTCCTTCTCTACCCCGATGTACAACAACATACTTAATAAAATCATACAAGTGGCACTATTCATTTCAATGGATATTCTCTACCCCAGGTATAAAAAAGAGAGAGAAATTAAAATTTAATATAAAACATACTTCCATGGTACATCTCCAACAAGCATCCAGTCTCCATCTTTATCTTCATAAGTAGGTACATATTCTACCCCATTTGCAAGGTCCATAAGTTTGCTCTCACTTTGAGAATTACCTGAATTGCCGATCGATTCACATAAATCGACGAAATTCCTTATATGATGAAATTAATTAAAGGACCATGAAAAAATGAATCGTCGAATGCATACTTACAGGTTGTTAGGCAAGTAAACATGTTTTCTAAAGCATTTAACAGTTTCTGGTAACTGTCGTATATTTCCAGATCTACTTTTCTCAAGTAAGGAGCTCCGTCAACTGCCACCTTCACGTACTTGCACTTTTCTATCACGTTTTTCCTGAATGATTTCACCGGCGGCCATCCAACTACTTGAGCCCTATTATCATAGTTCACGTTTAAATTGTGCAAAAATCAGGAATGGTCAAAAATTACGTGTCTACACTTACTTTGTCGGAGGTTTAGTTCCGGTAGAGATCTCCTTTTTCGAGTGATCTTCTTTATCACGACGGCGCTCGCCGGAAGTTGAACTTCCTAGGCTTAATTCCATACCGTCATAGATTCCACGTTTTGTACCGGAGATTTGCTTCCGCGATCCTCCGGGTAAGCCGAGGGTAAGCTCAGTTTCATTGAAATTGAGGCCGGAGATATCTGTTTCTGGCAAGCCGTTGGCTCTCTCCGATAACATTTTTAGAAAGTTTGGTAGAATTGAAATATCTTTTGTGCTTTGAAAAATGCGGTTTGGCCACTATATATGCTCTCGCGTAGGTGGAGGGAGGCTTTCATGTTGGCCATTCTCATTGCGACGCGTGTCTAAAGATGAGCGGTTCAGATTTATACACGTTAAAAGGGAGTGAATGATGAAAGGCTTATTGATTTATTTTTAGTGATATTTGGCTTTTTAGGTTTTTTTTTTTTTAGTTTTGAAATTATTTGAGAAGTTAAAAGTAAAAGTCGAGCAGTTTTACTTTTAATTTATAAATTACTTAATAAAAGTTAATTCAAAATTTCAAACACCTCTAACTCTGGTGTGTTGTGATTGGTGCTAAATATTTTCTCCATTTCATTTTAGTTGTCAAGATTTTTATTTTAGAGTCAAATTAAATAGACTTTAACTAATATTTTAAATTTTTTTTATTTTATTGAAATGAAAAAGTTGCAATCAATAATACTTTTTTTAATAATTTTTAAATATTTAAATTTTATTTTAAAAATATTAAATTAATTTAATCAAAATTAACTTAAAAAATTAAGTAACATGATAATTAAAATAAGACGGGTGAAATAGTTATAGTGCAGAAATTTGACACGTTACAGGTCTAATAATAGCAATGATGATATTGTACATAAAGCCTTAATAGTAGATAATTAGATACGTATTAAACATAAAGTCTCAATTGTCATGACACATATATCCATACATGTACATGCACGTGAGACTTTAATGGATTTCAATCAAATTGATCGTCTCTATAAATCCAAATTGCATTGGCATATTATAAGGGGGAGGGGGGGGGGGGGGGGGGGGGGGGGGGGGGGGGGGGGGGGGGGGGGGGGGGGGGGGGGGGGGGGGGGGG
>JBCEWC010003047.1:0-31762 GCA_038996855.1 Solanum aculeatissimum | reverse complement strand
GATAGTTATTAGGGGTAAAATGGACAATTCACGCGCTCCAATTTCGTGTGCAAAATACGTTTTGCCTGGTAGGACGCTTGTGCCTAATTGATAAAAAACGGGCAAGTTGGAGTGCCTATTTGTGCATTTTGAAAGTTGGAGTTTCAACTTAAAATTTGACCTCCAAGTTAAGGGGCTAATTTATGTATTGTGCCAAAAATATAACCATTCACAAAGAACCAAAAAATTTATTAATAAAAAACCCCAAACATTACCAAGCTATAAGCAATATCCAAAACATATCATATTATAATCAAATAAAAAATACAAATACCAGATACTATAATCAAACCATAATTTAACACCAAATACATATCAACGTACAAATTACCCAAAATACATTCTTCTTATATCATAATTTGACCAAATAAACATCAAAACATACAAGAAAGATATAACTATTTACAAAGCACCTAAAATACCACAAATAAAAAATCCTAATAATTTCCAAATCAATAAACAAACGACTAAATATATTATATTTTATACAATGTATTCTAACCTTCAAAAAATTCTTCTCGTATACCACAAAAGCAAAATCGGCAAAAATTAATTACACACAAAAAAAAAAAACCAATTACACACAAAAAAAAAAAAACCAAGAAAGCCAAAAAATAAATTAAAAAATAAACCATTTAAATACATTTTTATGCCAAATAGATAAATAACTAATACCATAATGTAAACAAGAAAACACAAAACATATCACAGATATAACACTATTCATTACTATTCAAAAGGCCATTGTTAAAGGTAATATACCTATCCAGGACATTCATGTGAGATGTAGGTAATACAAAAAAAAAAAAATATTTTTTTTTTAAAAATAAGATCAAACCTGTCTCATCCCATCTATCATTGTGATGAATCAAAATAGAGACACTTTCCATATTCATCCTCAAAACAATTTCAAGATGAACAAAAAACTTATGTGGTCGAGGTTCACTATAAAAATGTCTCACTTTTGTTAAAGAGAGTGAAGATAATAATTTTAATGTACATGAGAATATTAATTGATACATTAATAAATACTAGAATTAAATTAAGGAGCAAGATTATGAGTAAATTAAGGAGAAAGAATATTTATAAATTCTATTAAATTGTCTGTATTTTTTTTGTTCCGTATATGTATAGTTTTGTGAAAAAAATATTGACATATAGGTGTAATTTAAGTATGTTAACATGTTCAGGTAATTTCTGATCTTAAATTGTATAGACATGTTTTTTTTTTCAATATTTTAATATATGATGTTAGATATAAAAATATTTAATTCACTAACTCAAAATAGCCCATCTATTTCTTACATGATAATTCAACTATGAGAATTTATTCTATTAAAATTATTAAACTTTATTTAATATCAATAAAATCACTCAAATTTAGATGGAAAAAAAAATCTAATATAACAAAATTGTCATAATTCGATTTCTCAGGTCATGATGACAAATATTACAATTCACCAATAAATAAGCCTAATCCATAGTTCCTAATCATAGGCGACAAACTATCACACGAAAGACAACAATAAGAAGCAAGAAGCTAATAATAATGAGAAGAAAGAGAGATAAATGAAAATATAATACAGTAAACTATCCCCAAAATTTGGTATCAATTAGTAATCGAGCAACTAATCAAAATAGGAGTACAAGGCTCTTACAAATACATTATAAGTATGAATTGTCTTCAAATACAACATAAAGACTAGTCTAGCCAAAATAAATAGAAATCGGTAACTCCTAACGTCATGGACTTACCATAGTCTCCGATTTCACGAGACATCTCCTTTTTGGTTAACAACCTATGTTGTGCTGACTAAGCCCACTATCTAACATGACCCTCTTGTGTTGGGTGGAGCCCAAATCTGCTTTGTAGGAAAATCAAATCAATGGTGAGAACTCATACTATAATCTGTAGGATGCAGAAGTGTTATGTAAATACCAAATTGTCACGATTCGGTCCTGGTAATGATGACGCCTGTTAGATCCCATTTACAGGCAAGCCAATTACTCAACCCCAGTTTACCTGTCCTAGCTCTCTTTAGTCAAAACCATAGCCAATACAACAATATAAATAACTGAAACCTACCCAGAATCTAGAAGTCAACTGTATAGAGTTACAAAAGACAAAAGTACATCCCGATATACATATATAATAAAACCATAATATAATACAACCCAAGAGTGATCCTACAAATACATAAATATACTATATAAGGTCAATGTTTGAAAACAAAGACGGTTATCAAAAGAAAAGAGACTGCGAAGTTTCTAAAGCATGCCGGTGCTCACCAATAGTCTCCTAAGCGCTCTCAAAGTCCCCAAAAAGTCAAAGCCCTCGGCTAGAACCTAGACTTGCACCATGGAAAGATGTAGAAGTAGGGGTGAGTACCAGAATAAGGCACCCAGTAGGTATCATCAGTCGACTGAGTGAAATAATATGCATAAAGAAGTTCAAATGTAACTAAAAGCAACATAACAACCTTAACTGAATTGACCAAGGTAAACTACAATCATAGTAATTGACAAAAAATTATTTAGGCCCATACCACAATTGTCATCAGAATGAGACACAATGCTGTACACGGGCGCAAGGCTCTAATATCTATGTTTGTACGCCAACTGGGCCCCCATAAGCCCAAGAGGTACACCCATGCACAATTTAACTATCAGAAGCACCATATAGCTCAACAGAATCACCACGGAACCTGACTCTCAATATCACATGATCAAGTGGTCATCTGTACGTGGGTGTAAGGACTTAGTGTCTAAGACTGGACGCCCCTTGAGCTCGCATAAGCCAAAGGGTACACCCACACACAATTGGGTGTGTATAGGTGTGTGGATATATGGGTAATCAATCGAGCCTCCGCCCCTCTTCAGGACTGTTGCAGGGATGACTTTGATAAACTTCAGTCGTGTTCCATATTAATTTTAGGCTATGAGTCTCGATTTCATCATTGTCTAGATATGCCTTGTCTAGCATCCTTATTGAGTTCGAGAGGATTCGGTGTTTCACTAAGGGGTTGGCAGGGTATATTCAGGAGGCTAAAACTTTCTTTGTTCTGGATAGAGGCACATTCTAAAGTATAGGGATTATGCTTGTATGATAGAGCGCATCAGACATGATAGAAAGGGTGGTGGGAAGTTGTTTCGTCAGCATGGGCAATTTAGTGGGCACTCGCTCTATGATCGAGAGTTTTAAAGGTAGGGATAGGCAGTTCAGGCCACTCTTCCAGCATCTGACAGTGTTGACAGGTCTAGACCTACTCAAATAGGTCGTGATAGTTCTGTTGCTTCGGTCACGCGTGGTGGTTCTTCGACATGGTCATCTCAAGGGTAAGACCCCAAGGCTTGCTATATTTGTGATGAGGTTGGGCACTTCGCCAATTATTGTCTACATTGTGCTTTCCCCTTACAGGCTTTAGGCTCTCAGTTAGCCCATCTAGTCCTAGCACCTACAACTAGAGACATCTCCCAGGGCATGAGGGGAGGTACGTGAGGAGGTCGTGGCACAGTGTGATGTAAATCATGTGGAGGCCCATAGGCTAGTGGTGGCCATAGAATTTGCTATGCTGTCCTAGAGAGAGTCGAGGCAGAGGCCTTTTATGTAGTTATCATATGTATGGTTCTGGTATGCCACTATTCAACTTCAGATTTATTTGATCCAATCTCTACTTATTCATGTGTATCGACTTATTTTGCTTCGAATATTGATATTATGTGTGAGTTGTTTGCCAAACCTATTTGTGTTTCCACTCTGGTAGGTGAATCATTAGTGGTGAATCGGGTATATCGAGGTTGTCTTATGACTTTTATGGGGAGAGATACTATTACCAACTTGATATTGTTGGATTTGGTAGACTTTGATGTGATATTGAGTATGGATTGGTTATCACCTCATTATGCTATTCTTGATTGCCATGTGAAGATCATGACTTTATCTTGTCCTAAGTTGCCTTAGTTGGTAATGACTAGAGCACATAACGTCTATCCTAAGGGAGTTATTTCTTATATGCATGTCTATCAATTGATGGATAAGGGTTGTTTGGCATATTTAACCCATGCTCAGGCTGTTTCTAAGGAGTCTTCATCATTGGAGACCACTAGAGTTGCTAAAGAGTTTATGGATGTATTCTCGACTGATTTGCCTAGTGTTCCTCTGGATCGTGATATAGGCTTTCCTATTGATATGGAGCCGAGCACTAAGCCTATTTCTATTGACCCTTATCGGATTGTTTTGGATAAATTGAAAGAATTAAAGGGGAAATTAGAGGATTTGCTAAAGAAAGGGTTCATTCGTGCGAGTGTATCTCCTTGGGGTGCTCCTATATTATTTGTGAAAAATAAGGATGGCATTATGTATATGTGTATTGATTATTGCCAGTTGAACAAAGTGACCATCAAGAATAAGTATCCTTTATCTCGCATTGATGATCTTTTTGACTAGTTGTAGGGTGCCTCGGTGTTCTCCAAGATTGATTTGAGGTCCGACTATCATCATTTGAGTGTTTGGGAGTCTGATATCCTAAAGACAACTTTCAAGACCCATTTTGGGCATTATGAGTTTGTGGTCATGTCATTTGGGTTGACTAATGCCTTGACTGCTTTTATGGAGTTGACGAATTGAGTGTTCAAACCCTACTTGGATATATTTATGACTATGTTTATTGATAATATCTTGGTCTATTCTAAGAGTGAGGTCGATCATGTTCAATACTTGAGGACCGTACTCCAGAGATTAAGGGAAGAGAAGTTGTATGCAAGGTTCTTAAAGTGTGAGTTTGGCTTGAATCTGTTGCATTTCTTGGGTATGTAGTGTTAGAAGAGAGTATCATGGTTGATCCGACCAAGGTGTTAATAGTTCATGAGTAGGTTAGGACTACTTTCATGACTGTGATTTGGAGTTTCATCAATTTGGGGGGGTATTATCGACATTTTGTTCAAAGATTCTCTTCTATAGCTGCCTCGTTGGCCAAATTGACTCAGAAAAATATGGCCTTTCAGTGATCTAAGGAGTGTGAGGCAAACCTTCAAAAGCTCAAGGATTTATTGACTTCAACCTTTATTCTTGTTTTTTCCAAGGAGGGAGTACTATTTGTGGTTTATTGTGATGCTTTTGGTGTGGGTCTGGGTGGTGCATTGATGTAAAGAGGAAAAATGATAGCTTATGCTTCTAGATAGTTAAAGGTCCATGAGAGGAACTACCCCACCCATGACTTAGAATTGGCTACGATGGTATTTGTGTTGAAATTGTGGCATCACTATCTTTATGGGGTGCATTGTGAGATCTTCACCGATCACCAGAGTCTCAAATATATCTTTTCTCAGCCTAATCTGAATATGAGACAACGTCAGTGGTTAGAATTGCTTAAGGACTATGATATTTATATTTTATATCTCTCTGGGAAGGCAAACATGGTAGTAGATTCTTTGAGCTAAAAGGTTACTAGCATGGGGAGTTTGACATTCTTGAGGGATGAGGAGATACCCTTAGCTTTGGAGGTTCAATCTCTTTCTAGACAGATAGTTAGTTTGGATATTTTCCCTCCTCAGAGTATTTTAGTCTTTCTTGAGGCTGAATCTTCTTTGCTTGATCAGATATGTGCTCATCAGTTTGAGGACCCTAAATTGTGCTTGATTAGTGACAAAGTGTTGAGAGGTGAAGCCAAGGTGGCTATTATTGATTCTAGTGGTGTTTTGAGGATAAATGGTAGAGTTTGTGTGCCTATGGTTGTGGATTGGGTGAGATTGATATTATAGGAGGCCCATTGTGCTAGATATTCCATCCATCCTGGTGTGGCAAGGATGTACCATGTTCTAAAATAACATTGTTGGTGGTTTGTGTGAGAAGAGATATAGATGTGTTCGTGGAAAAGAGTTTGAATTACCAACAAGTTAAGTATGAGCACCAAAGGCCCGGTGGATCAATGCAAAAGATGCCCATTCCTGAGTTGAAGTGGGAGAGAGTGACTATAGACTTTGTTATAGGTTTTCCCATGGCCTTAGACAAGTTTGACTCAGTTTGGGTAGTTGTTGACTGTTTGACTAAGTCGGCACACTTCTTATCGATGAAGACTAGTTATAGTGAGGAACATCTAGCTAGGTTGTATATCCAGGATATTTTAAGATTGTATGGTGTGCTAATGTCTATAGGGCAGATAGATGATCTATGTTCACTTCTCACTTTTAGTGGGCTTTACAACGTGGTTTGGGTACTAGAGTAGATTTGAGTTCAGCATTTCACCCCTAGACAGATGGACAGTCTGAGTGCACTATTCAGGTGTTGGACGACATGCTTCAGGCATGTGTGATTGATATTAGGGTCCGATGGGACTAGCACCTACCATTGGCAGAGTTCGTAACAACAATTACCATTCTAGTATCCAGATGAAATCATTTAAGGCCTTGTATGGCTGGAGGTGTAGGTCACCCATTAGATAGTTTAACTCAGGTTCTGTTGATGTTAGAATGTGGATCTACTTAGAGATTCTATGGACCGAGTTCATTTGATTCAGGGTAGACTTTTGACAGCTCAGAGTTGCTAGAAAAGTTATAATGATCATAGGACTAGGCCTCTTGAGTTCTCTGTTGGTGATAATATTTGGAAAAAGTTTTACCCATGACGGGTGTGATGAGATTTGGAAACAGAGGCAAGCTCATCTCAGATTCGTTGGCCCATTTGGGATTTTCAGGAGAGTTGGTGAGGTTGCCTATAAGTTGGCATTACCACTAAGATTATCATCTGTTCCTCCTGGTTTTCATGTTTATATGCTCCACAGTAAATTCATGATGAGTCCTTTGTGATTTCTTATAATTCTGTTGAGTTGGGATCAAATTTGTCTTTTGAGGAGGAGCCTATAACTATTTTGTACACGCAGGTTCGAAGATTGAGATCAAAAGATATACCTTCTTTGAAGGTTCAGTGGCGACACCATTCTATGGATGAGGCTATTTGGGAGTTGGAGTCTGACATGCGAGCCAAGTATCCCGGCCTTTTTGAGGCTTCAAGTACTTCTCTTTTTCTTATGTTCAAGGATGAACATTATTTTTAGTGGTGAATGATGTAATGAACTGGTTGGTCAATTTTGGTCTTATATGTGAAAATTACTATTTTACCCTTTTGTAATTTTCTTTGGGCTTATTTTGAACTATTTGAATTGTCAGAACTAAAATTCTGAGTTTTAAAAGCCAAAAATATGAGTTTTGGCAATTTTTGGAAGCTTAAATTCTTGAAAAAGTGAATTTTCATACTATTCTGAAATTTTGGGTGTCGGATCGGGGATCCGTCAACTCTATTAGCTCTAGAACATCTAAACTGGTCTAGGAGAAGTTACAAAGCTGAATTCAGAGTTAAAATAAGGGTTTTAGGTCCAAATTTATGTTATGAGATGTTTCCGGAACCAAAGTTTGACTTTAGTCAACATTCAGAGTTCGGAAGCTTGGATCAAAATTTGGATAGTTCCAGTTGTTCCGGATGGTGAAACTAATGCTAGAAATGACCTTGTCATATTTTTCAGAGTTGCTAAGGGAAATTTAGGTATTTTAAGTTTTAAACTAGTTTTATCGAGTTGCATTGATAAATGTGGAGAGGAGGCCTTGAAATTAATTTCTATTGATTCTATTGAGTCTGGATCGCTGTTTCTGGTGAGGATACATATTTGGCTTGTGTAATTCATATTTCAGATGAATTTTGAGGGTTCGTTCCGAGAAGGAAATTGGACTTGGATATTGCTGGTGCACAAGTATCTGGTGCATTAATATTTCTTCTCCGCGTTCGTAGAGGTCTGGTAGACTTTACACTCCGCGTTCGCGGGATGGGTTACACATTTGTGGAGCATGTGTGTGAGTGGACCCTCTTCTGCTTCTTCTCTACGATCACAGGTTGGTCTCCATTTTCACTGAGTGTCTTTTGGTCAACCTCCTCGGTGTTGGCGGGACCCCACCCGCGTTCACAGAGTGTTTTTGTCACTTGAACGATGTTAAAATCGAAAAGCATAATTTTTAATTCATTTTTGAACTTTCAATGTTTTTGGGGCAATTTTGAAGAGAGATTTTTGAAGAATACTTTGGGTAAGTGATTCGAACACTATTTAAACTAATTTTCACAAGTTTTATCTTGATTTTTTCTTGAGTTTTATGATTTTTAATGTCCAAAATTGGGGATTTTTAGACTATGATTTTCAAACTTTATAGATTGATTCCTCATTTGTTTTAAACCCAATATTAGTGGTATTTTCACCCACAAACTCTATTATTATTTTTGCAGAACTTGATTTTAAAGTTATTTTCCAGATTTGAGAATTTCAAATTTTAGCCCTAAATTTGACCATGTCTCCCCTAAGCCTAATTCATGCCAATATGGGTATCAAAATATTTCACTTGATGAGTAGTATCTATTGTTGATAGTGGTTGATTGATGCAGGCATCGTGTTGTGGATTGAGTTGTTTAAAAGTTTGTTCGAGTGTTGTTTCAACATTAAGTTAGGTTTGGCTAACCCTTTTGGGACTGTTATGAGTTGTTGATCATGTTTTTGTGGTAATTTTGTGATCTAGAT
The DNA here is from genome assembly GCA_038996855.1 of Solanum aculeatissimum. Taxonomy (NCBI): domain Eukaryota; kingdom Viridiplantae; phylum Streptophyta; class Magnoliopsida; order Solanales; family Solanaceae; genus Solanum; species Solanum aculeatissimum. Next base: position 23,168 of record JBCEWC010003047.1, on the reverse strand, counting down.
TGAATCATAAGTTGATACAATGATATGTTGGGATATTGATGGAAATGTGATCCTGGTTAAGCTAAAAATTGAGTAAATTGTGATTCGATTGATAAATTGAGATAAGTTGGGAGATTATGTGGTAATATGAGACTTGTGATATCAATTGGGTAATTGTGGCATTTTTGATGGCTTATGAGATGTTTTTGAGGATCATGGGTGTATTTTGGGACGTGTAAGGTCCAATATTATTGATATACTTGCATATTGGGATGAGTAAGGTCCGGTAAGAATGTTATACTTGTATAATTGGGACGAGTGAGGTCCAGTGTTGTTCATATTCTTGGCTATTAATATAATTTTAATGAACTAAGACCTGTTGATAACTTGAGCACTAGTTGTGATACTTGATATTATCCTATATATCTATTTGAGATTCAAGTATTTCTATTCACGTTATGATGTTACTACATAAATATAACCATGCATATTTGGATTGTATCCTTAATTATACTTATTCCATGTTATATTGTACCATCCCTTGACCATAGGCAAGTGGCAAGGTTGAGATACTGTGACATCCCTTGACCATGGGCAGGTGGCAAGATTGAGGCATTGTGATACCCTTTGACCATGGGCAAGTGGCAAGGTTGAGACATTATGATCTTCCTTGACCATGGGCAGGGGACAAGGTCGAGACATTGTGATGTAACTTAACCACGGGAAGGTGGAAATGTTACGAAGCACTTGGTATATGTCTTGATGGGTTCCATGGATTATGTTCATATCTCTCATTATATTTTACCATTGGTGGATGTGGAGGGCTTACCTCATCATATATATTTTTATTGTGTACTAACCTTTTTGTATGCAGGTTATAGTGTTCTTCGTTATTACATACTTGTTCGATTTCTCTTACCCAGTCGGTTGAACCTACTAGGTACATTTCAGTGTACTCACCCGTACTTTGTTTCCTCCCTATAGATTGAGCCTAGGGACCCACACAGGGTAGTTGATTTACTGTAGTTGAGCTTTTTTGCATTCATCCAGATCTTACCGATGAGGCTCAGAATTCAAGTTGCCGTGGATCTTTGGGATTTTCTTTATTGTGTCCTTTCAGACTTTGTATCAGATATTATGAGACAACTTTGTACTTCATTCTGAGACCGTTGTATTTACCCTTCCGCACTATTTAGATGCTCTTGTAGTCATGACTCTAGGTTTTTGGATTATTATGTTATGTTGAGATAGTTTTCGCTTTATTTCATTTTTCTTTAGTCGTGATCTAATTTTGGGCTGTGACAACTTCAGAGGTATGACTACTTTCTCTTCCTATGCTGGTGGAATACTTTATGGGGTTGGAAATAATTACTCTTACCCAAATCAATGCTAATACTCCTCCCGAAATATGTGCTCATATTCTCATCTCTTTAGTCTTATTGAACTTTGACTCAAAACTCAAACTCATCTCAACATCATCATCAAAACTCTTGCTCAAAACATCATTAAAACTCAATGCTCAAATTCATTTAAAATTAATGGTCATTCTCTTTGAAAGCTCAATAAAACTTGCTTTAAAAGTCATTCAATCTCATCAAAACTCTTTGCTTAAAATATAATCTTTTGAACTCAAGAAAACACACATATATAATATTAGCTCAAACCACTTCTTTCATCAATACATAGAAATGGCCAAAATCTTTACTTAAAATATGCTTAGGAACAACAACAACAACAATAACATACCCAATGAAATTTCACAAGTGGGGTCTGGAGAGGGTAAAATATATGGACCTTATCCCTACCTCATAGGGATAGAAACTATTTTTTGAAGACCCTCAACTCAAATATCTCAGCCCCAAAAGCAGAAAAATACTAGATATAGACTAACGATTATAATGAAAAACAATTGATAGTTTCAAAATATGATATAAGTAGTAAAATGAATGACGGACAATGACAATACAATATATAAAGACATGACTAATCCTACTAACCAACTACATCACAAGTCAAGGCAACATCCTACCCCTACTAGCCTATTAACCTTTTATCCAAATACGTGATCTCTATTTCTTTCTATCTAAGGTCATATCCTCGGTGATATGAAGTTGCTCCATGTCATGCATAATCACCTTTTCCTAATACTTTTTTGGTCTACCTCTACTCCTCAACGTAGCCCCTAAATCTAACCTCTCGTACCCCATAATAGGAGTGTCAACACTCCTCCTCTACACATGCCCAAACTATCTTAATCTCGCCACTCTCATCTTGTCTGCCACAGAGGCCACCCCTAACCTCTCCTAAATGATCTCATTCCTAATATTATCACACCTGATATTTCCACACATCTATCTTAACATACTCATATCCACAATCTACATCTTCTCAACATGCGACTTTTTGACTAGCCAACACTTTACTCCATATAGTAAAGACGATCTAAACATCTTTTTGTAAAATTTACCTTTAAGGTTAGGCGGTATCTTCTTATCACACATTACTTAAAAGGAGAGCCTTCATTTCATTTGTGCTACCCCAATAAGATGTGTGATATCGTCATCGATATCCCCACTACTTTGGATGATGGATCCAAGATACTTAAAACTTTCTCTCTTTGAAATAGATTGAGTGGAAAGACTCGCTTTGATATTTTCTTCATCCCTTGCAACACTGAATTTGCAAAACTCCAAGTATTCTATCTTTGTCCTGCTCAATTTGAACCCTTTAGATTTCAGAATATGTCTCCAAACCTCCAACCTATTATTAACTCTATCACAGGTCTTATCAATCAGTACTATGTCATCTGCAAATAGCATACACCATGGAACATGAATAGACCGTATAAGCTCATCCATCACCAAGGCAAAAAGAAAAGATCTTAGCACTGATACTTGATGAAGTCCCATCTCAACATGAAAAAACTCCGAGTCTCCTCCCACTATTCTTAATCAAGTTTTAGATCCATCATACATGTCCTTTATCACCTTGACATAAACCATTGGAACACCTTTTGCCTCTATACACTTCCATAGAACTTCCCTCAGAATTTTTTCATAGGCCTTTTCAAGATCGATGAAAATCATATGAAGGTCACTCTTCCTTTCCCTATATTTCTACATCAGTCTCCGAACAAGATGAATTGCTTTAGTAGTCGATCAACCATGCATGCACCTGAGTTGATTATCTATAATAGACACTCGTCTTCTACCTCTCATGTCAACCACTGTCATGACCAAAAAGTAGATCATAACTATAGAGAATAAAGTGAAGTAAAAGAAACCACAACATTTAAAATGAAATCCCAAAACCTATAGTCATGAGTACTAAAGCATCTGAAGTAGTATGAAAGAGTAAATAGAACTGTCTCAAATGAAAATACAACTCTGTCTGATAATGTCTAATAGAATATCTGAAATAGAAAGCAACAAAAGAAATCTCAAAAGATCCATGACGACTCAAAGTTTGAGCCTCACTACTAAGATCTGGGATAGATGGAAGAAGACTCCGATAGAATGAGATCAACTACCCTGATGGGTTCCATGTGCTCAATCTGCAAGGAGTAAACAAATAGAGGCGATTACACCAAAATTTACCTAGTAGGTTCAACCGATTGGGTAGGAGAAATTGAATAAGCATGTAATAACTAAGAATCCCTACCACCTGCATCGCAAGGTTAATATACAATATATACATAATAAAAGCAGATAAAGTTAGTAAGTGCAACCAATGACACAATGCATATGAGATGTATGAATGAAATGGTGTCAAAGGTCATGTGTGAGGTGGAATCATGATAGTTGCAGGTCCGATATACACATCTATCGAGACAAAGCTACCAGATAGAACCCGGGGGCGTCACAGGCTATGTACTCAGATATCTCAAGGCATCACAAGTCATAAAATGAAGTATCTCGAGGCATCACAGGTCTCATATTGTAATATCTCAAGTATCGTAATGTCTTAGGTGGTACATATGAAAAAATGAGATGTGTGCACGCCAATGCCATAATACAAATAAATATAATGACAATATAAATGATAAATGATATGTACAATAGCCATGACATCAAAATGGTTATGCCAAATGACTCAACTAGTACCACCATGCCATCAATAAGTCTCATATCACCACTCTCTCATCAATAATCAACATGTCAATCAAATCGAACTCCGCAATCCCAAAATCTGCTCATAAATCTTAGATATATCACAATTATCATCAATTTACCACTAAACTCTCCAAATAGTGTCACAAGTCTCATATTATCACAATAATGTTCCAAAATATCTCAATTCATAGGATTTCATCTCAACTTATCAATAGGATCACAATTTACTCAATATTTAGCATAACCGGGATCATATTTTCATCACAATTCAAACATGTCATCCCATTTACTCATTAATCAATATAGATCTTACAATTATCACATGTACATACCCAATAACTTAAATTCAGGCCCAAAAAGGTTAGTCAAACCTACAACGATGCCAAAACCGTACTCGGACAAGCTTTCAATTAACTCAAGCCTCTAAATGGTCACCAAATCAATCAACCACTATCAAAAGTAGATATTACTCACCAAGAGATGAATTTGGAATCCATATTGGCACGAATTAGACTTAGGGGAAAATGGTTAAAATTAGAGCTAAAACTTGAAGTATCCGAATCTAGAAATTGAGTTGAAATTATGAATTTATGCGAGAAAAGGAGTCAGTGGGTAAAAATCTCACTAAAATTGAGTTCAAATGAAGGAAAAATTATCAATTAAAGTTTCCAAATCATAGACTATGAATCCCCAATTTTAAATGTCCAAAATCATGAAATCCAAGCCAAAATCAAGATAAAAATCATGGAAATTAATTAAAACGATAACAGAAACACTTACCCAAAAGATTTTCCCCAAAGGTTGCATAAACAATTACCCTAAAAGCTTAAAATATTTGGAAACAGAGTAAAAAAGGTGTTTCTCTAATTTAATGTTGCATAGGTGATAAATACACTCTGTGAACGGGGGGTGGGGCCTGTGAATGCGATGGGGAAGGACCAACAGTGCTCCGTGAATGCGGAACAACGCACGTAAACACAGAGGATTAGCAACACTGACCTTTACAAATACGTTGCCTTGTCCACAAACGTGGATAAGGGATAGGTACACCTCCACACGCGGATCCTTGAGCATGTACGTGGAGAACAAACAGGGGCAGCACAGATATAGGTATATCATCTATCATCAAAACTCAAAATGGACTCTCAGAACTCATCCAAAATTAGAATTACACAAACCAAACATGCATTCATACCAGAAACGATGATTCAGACTGAATGAAATAATCAAAATTTGATTTTGAGGTCTCCTCGACACAATTGCCAATTTGCAACTCAATTAAACTAGTTTAAAACTCAAAATACCAGAAGCTGCCCTTGAAAACTCCAAAAATTATGATGGGACTATTTCTACGTTAGTTTCACCTTCCGAAACTAATGGAACTTTCAAAATTTTGATTCGAGCTTTCAAACTCTAAACGTTGACTAAAGTCAAACTTTGGCTCCAAAAATAACTAAAAACACAACTTTGGCCCAAAAACTTCCTTTTAACTGTGAATTCTGTTCTATAACCTCTCCTAGATCAGATTCACTGAACCAGAGCTAATGGAATCTAGAGATTTCAGATCTGACATCCAAAACTCAGAATGCTACAAAAACTCACTTTTTCAATAACTTAAGCTTCCAAAAATTTCAAAACTCATATTTTCCACTTCTAAAACACAGGATCTCAGTTCTAATAATGTAAATAGTTCAAAATAGGTACAAAGTAACTTATGAAAGGGCAAAATAATAACTTTCACAGATAAGCTCAAAAAAGACCAACCGGGTCATTACATCATTCACTACTAAAAAAATATTTCATCCTCAAATATAAGGAAAAGAAGAATACCTTAAGCCTTAAATAGATTGGGATATCTGCCCCGTATGTCCGACTCCAACTCCCAAGTAGCCTCATTAAATGGATGGTGTCACCACTGAACCTTCACTGAAACTATATCCTTGGACCTCAACCTCTGAACCTATCTATCCAATATAGATACTGGCTCCTCCTCAAAGACAAGTCTGAACCAACTCAACTGAATCATAAGAGATCACATGGGACTCATCTAGAATGTACCAATGGAGCATGGAAACATGAAATATAGGATGAATCACTGGTAATCTTAGTGACAATGCCAACTCCTAGGCAACCTCACCAACTCTCCTCAGAATCTCAAATGGGCCAATAAACCTGGGACTGAACTTTCCCCTCTTCCCGAATCTCATCACACCCTTCATGGGTGAAACTTTCAACCAAACACTATCCCCAACAGAGAAATCAAGAGGCCTAGTCCTCTAGTCAACATAACTCTTTTAGTGACTTTGAGTTGTCAATAGTCTACCTTATATTAATCAAACTCGATCCATGACATCTCTGAGTAGATCCACACTCAATATATTTGCTGAACCTGAGTCAAACCGTCCAATGAGCGATCTATACCTCCGACCATACAAAGCCTCAAATGGTGCCATCTGAATGCTGGAATGATAACTCTTGTTATATGCAAACTTTGCCAATGGTAGGTGCTGATCGCATTAGGCCACAAATCTATCATATAGACCCAAAACATTTCCTTCAACACCTAAATAGTGCACCGAACTATCCATCAATCTAAAGGTGGAAAGCTGAACGCAAATCCAAACTAGTGCCCAAACCACGCCGTAGAGCCCACCAAAAATGGGAAATGAACATAAAACCTCTGTCTATCACTATAGAAACTAACACCGCATGAAATCTGATAATATCCTGGATATACAACCTAGCCAACTGCTCCGCACTGTACCTAGTCTTCACCAGTAGAAAGTGGGCCAACTTGGTCAAAAAATCAATAACCACCTAAATTGAATCAGACTTTTCCAAGGCCATGGGCAAACCTGTAAAAAATTGATAGTCATTCGCTTCTATTTCCACTCGAGAATAGGCATCCTCTGCATCGATCCTCCTTGGTGCTCATACTTGACACTTTGACAATTCAAACACTTTGCCATGAATTTAGCTATGTCCTTTCTCATCTAGAACCACCAATAATGCTATTTTAGATCATGGTACATCTTCACCACACCAAGGTGGATGGAATATCTAGCACAATAGGAATCCTCTAATATCACTCCCCCTACCTTAGGCATACAAACTCTACCATTTATGCTCAAAACACCCTTAGAATCAATGATAGCCACCTTGGCTTCACCCCTCAACACTTTTTCACAAATTAAGCATAGTTTGGTATCCTCAAATTGATGAGCACAAATCTAATCAAGCAATGAAGATCTAGCCTTTACAAATGCAAAAATACTCTGAGGAGGAAAAACATCCAACCAAACCATCTATCTAGCAAAGGACTGAACCTCAAAAGCTAGGGGCCTCTCCTCAACCCTTAAGAATGCCAAACTCCCCATACTAGTAACCTTCTAGCTCAAAGCATCTGCCACTACATTTGCATTGAACGGGTAATATATAATGGAGATGTCATAATATTTTAGCAACTCTGACCACCTACGCTGTCTTATGTTCAAATTAGGCTGACAAAAGATCTATTTGAGACTCTAGTGATCAGTAAAGATCTCATAATGCACTCCATAAAGATAACGGCACCATAATTTCAACACAAATACCACTACAACCAACTTTAAGTTGTGGGTAGGGTAGTATCTCTCATACGCCTTCAGCTGTCTAGAAGCATAAGCTATCACTTTTCCTCTCTGCATCAATATACCACCCAAACCCACTCCAAAAACATCACAATACACCACAAATGGCACTCCCTCCTCAAGAAAAGCAAGTATAGGTGATGAATTTAATAAACCCTTGAGCTTTTGAAAGCTTGCCTCATACTCCTCCGACCATTGAAATACCACATCTTTCTAAGTATGTCTAGTTAATGGGGCTTCTATAGAGAAGAATCCCTAAACGAAATATTGATAATACCTCGCTAAACTAATGAAACTGTAAATCTCAATCACAGAAGTCGGCCTAACTAACTCAAGAACAACTGCCACCTTGGCCAGATCTACCATAATACCATCTTTTGACGCTACATGTCTAAGAAATGCAACAAATTCAAGCCAAAACTCACACTTTGAGAACTTGGCATATAACTTCTCTTCTCTCAATCTTTGGAGTACAATCCTCAAGTGTTGAATATGGTCGACCTCACTCTTGGAGTAAACCAAGATATCATCAATAAACATGATCACAAATTTGTCTAAGTAGGGTTTGAACACTCAGTTCATTAACTTCATAAAAATAACTAGGACATTAATTAACTTGAATGACATAACCAAAAACTCATAATAACCATAACAGGTCCTGAAAGTTGTCTAGGAAATATCAAACTCCCAAACTCTCAACTAATGATAGAAGAACCTCAAATCAATCTAAAAGAATACTAAGGCATCCTACAACTGGTCAAAAAGATCATTAATACGAGGCAAATGATACTTGTTCTTGATGGTCACTTTGTTTAGCTGGTGATAAGCAATATACATATGCATAGTGCCATTCGTCTTCACAAATAGGAGCACCCCAAGGAGATACACTTGAAAAAATGAACCTTTTCCTCAACAAATCCTCCAATTTCTCCTTCAACTCCTTCAACTCAACCAGAGCCATATGATAGGGTGCAAAAGAAATAGGTTTAGTATTTGGCTCAACTTTAATAGCAAAGTCTATATCACAATCTGGAGGAACACTAGGAAAATCAGTTTGGAATACATCTATAAACTCTTTAGCAACCCAGGTAGTCTCTAATGATGGGGACTCCTGAGAACAAGCCTGAATATGAGCCAAATATGACAAGCATCCCTTATCCACCAATCGACAAATATGCATATGAGAAATAACTCCCTTGGGATATAAGCTAGGTGCTCCAGTCCACACCAACTGTAACAAGTCTGGGAAAGCTAAGGTCACAGTGTTTGTATGTCAATCAAGAATAGCTTGGTGAGGCGATAACTAATCTATACCCAATATTACATTGAAATCAACCATATCTAGCAATATCAAGTCAGTAGTAGTATCTTTATCCATAAAAATCACAATACAATCCCGATACACTTGATTCACCACTACTGATTCACCTACCAAGGTGGAAACACAAATAGGCTTGTCAAGTGGCTCATATATAATATCAAGATTCAAAGAAAAATAAGATAATACATTTAAATAAGAAGAGCCTATATGAAATAAAACTAAAGAAGAATGATGGCACACTGTAATCATAACTATGATAACTGCATTAGAGGCTGCTTCCTTAACTCTATTTGGAACAACATAGCACACTCTATGCCCACCACTAGCTCGTGGGACTCCACGGGCTCTATCTCTTACTGTGCCACAACCTCTTCTAGAATACATCTCCAAGAATACCCTTGTGAACTGCTCCTAGGTCATTACAGGGGATCCAATAGGTAGATGAGACAAAACTGACCTCCACCACTCCTTGGCTAGGACAGTGAACTTGTAAGATATATAAGCAACTCCATGCGACTCGATAATATCCAAATTACATAGTCGGTACAGACACTCTGACAAGAAATCATAAGCTCTATCACTAGGTGTAACATCAAATCTTGAGGGAGCCAATCAAACAAACCACTCAAAACTCTCCTGCTCAATTGTAGATATGACTGGGCTAGTAGAAGATGGATGCACCATAAATAGGGTGGTTCAACAGACGGAGCAATAGCCAAATAATAAAGCTGTGAACCCAAATTTAGCCAAAACATATAAGGCGGAACAATATCTCATAGAAGGATTTGCTGGGACTGAGAAAGGAATATCATGGATCATAGCTGGCTTAGCTAGAGCTATAGAAGGGCCAACCAACATTGTGTGAGATGGTGCATAACTAATAACTTGGGTCGGAGGAGCTCCCTCTGATCTAGCCAATACCCGCAAAAGTAGCTGCTAAACTAAGGGCATAACATTAGGGGCTAAAGAAAGTGAAACATAGTCTGTAGGCCTCTCTGGATCATAATACCTCTCTAGAGAAGATGAACTAGTCGTTCCTCAAGGCGGAGCTACTCCTCTATAGTGTCCTCAACCTCTAGCCCTATCACGAATGCTTCCTCAACCATGAGTGGTAGCCACTTTAACTGGCTTAGGCTTTCCCACTGATCTTCAGGATGTAGTGTACGACATCTGCGTAGGAGTAGATTAGATATTTTCAAAATAGTGATATGAAAAAATGCACAAATAGAAGCAAGACATGTAAACGTTTTCTGTCAAGTGCCCTATAGCTTCCCTAAGATGGGTATGGACGTATTTATATTGATCCACGAGACTCTAATAGACACCTCTCTCTTGACTCATAAGCCTGACAAACCTTGAGCTCTGATACTAAACTTATCATGAACCAAAATTGAATCGCAATTAAAGAGAATAAAGTAAAGTAAAAGTAACCACAACATTTAAATCAAAATCTCAAAACCTGGAGTCATAAGTACAAGAGCATCTAAAGTAGTACAAAAGAGTAAATACAACTGTCTTAAATAAAAATACAGCACTGTATGATAATGTCTAATATAATGTCTAAAATAAAAAGCAACAAAAGGAATCTCAAAAGATCCACGACGACTCAAAGTCTAAGCCTCACCACTAAGATTTGGGATAGATGGAAGAAGACTCTAGTAGAATAAGATCAACCCTGACATGGTCCCTGTGCTCAATCTACTGTGAGAAAACAAAGTAGTGGTGAGTACACCAAAATGTACCCATTAGGTTCAACCGACTGGGTAGGAGAAATTGAATAAGCATTTAATAACTAAGAATTCCTACCATCGACATCACAAGGTTAGTACACAATATATACATAATAAAAGTAGATAAAGATAGTAAGTGCAACTAATGATGCAATGCATATGAGATGTATGAATATAATGGAATCGCAGGCCATATGTGAGGTGGAATCACGACCGTTGCAGGGCCGATGCACAAATCTATCGAGCCAAAGCTACCAGATAGAAGCCGAGAGCGTCACAGACCATGTATTCAAATATCTCAAGTTTCTAGAGGCCATAAACTAAATTATCTTGAGGTGTTGCAAGCCTCATGCTGTAATATCTAAAGTATCATAACGTCTTAAGTGTACAAATGCAAAAATGATATGTGTGCTTGCCAATGCCATAATACAAATATATACAACGATAATATAAATGATAAATGATATGTACAATAGCCATGACATCAAAAAGGCTATGCCAAGTGCATCAAATAGTACCAGCATGGCATCTATAAGTCTCATATCATCACTGTCTCATCAATAATCAACATGTCAACAAAATTGGACTTTGCAAGTCCTAAAATATGCTCATAAATCTTAAATATATCACAATTATCGTCAATTTACCACAAAAATCTCCAAATGGTAACACAAGTCTCATATTATCACAATAATATATCAAAATATCTCAATTCACAAGATTTCATCTCAATTTATCAATAGAATCACAATTTATTCAAATTTGGACATAATCGAAATCACATTTCCATCTCAATTTTAACATAATAACCCATTACTAATGAATCAATTTAGATCTTACAATTATCACATGTAGATACCCAATAACTCAAATCTAGTCCCAAGAAGGTTAGCCGAACCTACCTCGATGTCAAAACCACACTTAAACACGCTTTCAACTAACTCAAGCCTCCAAATGGTTACCATATCAATCAACCGCTACAAAAAATAGATACTACACGTCAAGAGAAGAATTTTGATACCCATATTGGCATGAATTTTCTTAGGGGCAAAATGTCAAAATTAGGAATAATATTTGAAGTCCACGAATCTAGAAATTGACTTGAAATTATGAATTTACATGAGAAAAGGAGTCTGTGGGTGAAAATACCACCAAAATCAAATTCAAATCAGAGGAGAAATCATCAATTAAAGTTTTCAAATTATAGACTAACAATCTCCAATTTTAAATGTCCAAAATCATGACATTCAAGATAAAAATCATAGAAATTAATTAAAACGATGATAGAAATACTTACCCAAAAGATTTTTCCCAAAAGCTTCGTCAATAATCCCCCCAAAAGCTAGAAATATTTGAAAATGGAGTAAAAATTATTTTTCTTAGATTTAATAATGTAATAGTGAGAAAACCACTCCATGAACATTGGGTGAGGCCCACAAACATGAAGGGGAAGGTCCAAAAGTGCTCCACGACCGCGGAACAAAGCCCGCGAATATGGAGGGCTACAACACTGACCTCCATGAATGAGAAGTCCTTGTCCGCGAATACGGATAAGAAAAGGGTACACCTCCACGAACACAGATCCCTTGGCATGTATGCAAAGAACAAATGGGGGCTGCACTAGTTACAGGTATATCAACTATCATCAAAACTCAAAATGGACCCTCAAAACTCATCCAGAATCATAATTACATAAACCAAACATATATCCATACCAAAAATATCGATATAGACTCAGTGGAATAATCAAAATTTGATTTCGAGGCCTCCTTAACACAATTACCAATGCAACTCAATTAAACTAGTTTAAAACTCAAAATATCAAAACTGCCTCAAAATCTCCAAAAATTATGATGAGACCATTTCTAGCGTTAGTTTCACCATCCAGAACTAATGGAACTTTTAGAATTTTGATCCAAGCTTCTGAACTCCAAATGGTGACCAAAGTTAAACTTTGGCTTTAAAAATAACTAAAAACACTACTTTTTGGGTCCAAAAACTTTATTTTAACTCTGAATTTAGTTCTGTTACTTCTCCTAAACCAGATTCAATATTCCAAAGCTAATGGAATCGACAGATTTTAGATTTGACACTCCAAACTCAGAATGGTATGAAAACTCACTTTTTCAACAACTTAAGCTTACAAAAATATCAAAACTCATATTTTCCACTTTTAAAACACAAGAACTCAATTCCAATAATGCAAATAGTTCAAACTAGGTCCAAAGAAACTTAAGAAAGGGTAAAATAGTAACTTTCATGGATCAGCTAAAAAATGACCAACCAAGTCATTACAACCACTCTCTTCCAAACCTGTATAGTGTGGCTTAGCAACTTGATACCCCTATAATTGTTACAATTTTGAATATCACCCTTGTTGTTGTATAAAGGAATCATTTTGCTCCTCCATTTATCAAGTATCTTCGTATTCTTCAAAATAGCATTAAATAACCTACTCAACCACTCCATACCATCCTTGAGAATGCTCTTCCAAAAATCCACCAAAATTGCATCGGGCTCGAGTGCTCTTTCTTTATTCATCTTACTAATAGCATGTCTAAGCTCCTACACCCTAAAATACCTATAGTAACCACAATCTCGGTGACCATCAGAGTGCGTTAAATTACCCAGCTCTATATCTCTATCCTTTTTTTTCATTTAACAGTTTGTGAAAGTAAGCTTGCCACCTGTGCTTAATGGAAGTCTTATTTACCAACAGCTCACCATCCTCATCCTTGATGCACTTTAATTGGTCAAAGTTTTCTTTCTCTCTCTTTCAAGAGCCTATACATTCTCTTATCCTCACCTTTTTCTCCTAGCTCAACATAAAAATGTTCAAAAGCTGCTATCTTAGCACTCGTGACTGCCAACTTGCCTCTTTTTTGATATCTTATTGATATCCTTAAACCTCTATTTTTCATCCTTATCCATACACTCCAACCACTTTGTATAGGCAACTTTCTTAGATTTCACTTGTCTTGAACTTCTCCATTCCATCACCAATCTCCTTTACGTCCACTAATGGTCCCTCTCGATATCCCTAAGTACCTGATGATGTTCAAACCTACTATGATGATCATTATCAACATATTAACCTAGCAACAGAGTTAGGGTTGAACCCCCATAGGGAATGGTGGTTCAAGAGGCGAAGTTGTTCATTAAACTGGAAATTATAGGTTCAAATTGGGGGGGGGGGGGTTACACTAACTAAAGTTGGAAATCAGCTCACATCAAAATCTTAATTAACGAATTAATAACAGTGTAAGAGATATGTTGAGGATGTGAAAATATAGGATTAGATCAACTAGTCCGGGTCTAGAAAATTAACTATTCGAGTTAAACATGACTGAATAGGCTAGGTTGCTTGTAACCAACATTTCAATTATGACAACAAAGGTGTATCACATGAATCTACTAGACAACATGCACAAATTGCTTGAGGTCATGTTTGACTTGAGAAAGTATAGCAAACCACCCAATACCTTAGCCACTGAATCTATAACTATAACATTCAATTAAAACCCCAAAAGGGTTCTGGCTAATACATCTATTCCATACTCTAACTACTCTAATTAAGGCAATAAGTAGAGATCTAAAGTAAACCCTAAGTTTGTAACAATAAGATTATACGAGAAACTTATTAATAGATATAAATTTACTCAAATTAACAACAATATAATTAAAATATCATAGACCCAGGATAGAAATCAAAGAACCATAATATTTACACTTCCCCAATATAGGGGTTTTAACCACTCACGTTCAAAGTTAAAGATTCAATACCAAAATCAGCAGCTTAGTTCATGGGTAACAAGGATTGTAAGAGAAAAGTCAAATTAAATCAGCAAATCTCCATAAATTATGTCTCCAAAATATTGAAACCCTCTCACCTAGTCCTATTGATCCAAAATGTTTTATGTACTACACTTTTATTCTTTCTCTTTGAAATTCTAATATGAACGATATGTACAATGTCCCTTCCAAAAAGATTTTATAGTCCGTGCAAAATTGGTGGAATTTTATACATCGAGTAGCCATTAGGTGGTCAAGGATGACCATCTCCAAACACTCTGGTGATGAGACGAATATGCATTTGACCTCTTGCTACTACATCCCTTTGAAGGCTTGAGTCTCTGCAAGATTTGGCAATAACTCTTCATTTCTCTGATCATATTTGGCGATCTGCCAAACTTCCTTCTACATCGCCTTTCTATCACGTAATTTGGGGTTCTAAGCACTGTAAAATTAGGCGTTCTCCTTTACCATTCTGTAATGCATCAAATATGTTGGTGATTGTCGATCATGACCACCTTTGTGCCATGGACTTAGGGACTTGGATGCTTCAACCTTAAGCGGTACCTTTGCATCTTCAGAGATTCGCCGACTACATCGGTAAAGCCACTTTTATCCACCTTTTTTTGACTTTTGCCCATTTTCCATGTTTGTTGAGTATCATCCACTTGTGCACTTTTAATCTGTTCCTATCATATCATAAGCACATTAGTTAGTGATTGAAGCATAATAGCACACTGAGGATAACATTTCTTCATATTCTAAGTCCAAAATAAATCTAAGCTATGGACTCATCAACACTCCGAACTTAAACCTTTGCTTGATCTCTAGAAAATCAAACATCAATCAACCCAATTCAGAGATTACAAATAGGGCCATAGGGAGCAAAACATATAATTCCACCTTTGTCATCCAACCTCGAACTTCTACAAACCACTTACATGATTTTGAATCTTCAAAAGCTGACTAAGGAGTAATCAAGGTATTGCTACGTTCATAATAGTTCATGTAGCTGCTGATCACTGCCTAAACGCATCACCATTTTCCCTCACGCCAAAGAAGATCCAATGCACACTTGATTAGAACAATATTTCCAAGGATCATTTTAACACTCACTCTCCCAATTGAGAAATGGCCTAAAAGCTTCAACCCATAGGCTTGCCCTTATTCTCATTAGGAGTTCATTTGATTTCATTCTAGATCAGGATCTTAAAGGACTTTATTTAGGCTGTTAGGTAGTGTTAAGGTTTTGTATGATAACATATAGATAAAAGTGGCTTATCCCTCCCTGAACTCTACACATTCTTTTCATGCTCATGGATCCTTTTGACCCTCCTTCTTTTCTTCTCGTATTGACACCTTTTTGTTTTTGATCTTTCACTCTAAGTGTATCCCCTTTTTACATAATCTTTCAAGATTTTGGAGGGTCCTCTTTTTTCAAACAATTCTTTTTTAATTCATCATTTTCGACTCTTCAAATTCTTTTCTTGTTTTTGTCATTTCAAGGACTCCTCTCCTCTCATTATTTTCTTTTTCTTTCCTCAACTTTTATCCTGGAAGACAACCCCTCTCTTCTACCAACACCCCTCAACTTCTTCTAAGGAACAAGAAGGAAATGTCTTTCACTAATACATGTCAAGGATACATGGCTAACAAAGAAATTATCAAGGCTTAAAGGGGCTCACTAAGGAATCAATTTGATATCATTGGAAGCTACTATGGTCAAAGTGGATTGAAATAGAACCAAAGAAGGTATAATTTCCTTTTCTAATCTGGAATCAACCAAACTAATACTCAAAACAAACTACGTAAGTTCCAGGTATTGCAAAACAAACCTTTCAACAAAATTCCTAACAGACTTTGGTAAAATAGATTCACATTCAAATAGTGGCAACACACATTCACAACTTATGATCATCACATATCCAAGATCAATACTCAAATAGTCAACTCATGGTGTACTGAATCCATGGATTGGCTAATCTTTCAAGAGATAGACTAATTGGTGAGTTCGTATAAGCTCCTCATCCATGACACTATCCGATCAAAGATATGGCTATCGATGCTCAAATTGCTAAGGACTAGAGACATGATTTTTGCATTCGTGTGACTTTTCACATGTACACAGGATTTGCAACAAAATAAGGATATCATTCACAAATCATTCATCCATTCAACTCAGGAAAAAAAAAGAAAAAAATTAAAATGACAAAACAAATACTAATCTATTACAACATAAATTAAAATTATTTACAAACCCAAAATTAAAATTGTCTCAAATATTCACCAACATAAACTAGCAATGGCTCATCAAGAAATTAGTGAAAAAATCATCATCAATAGAAATAGGAATAATAATAATCAAACATAAAAGAAAGGAATGAGTGTTAGAATTCTCTTGATCCAAGTTAATCCTACTGTGGTGGTAGTGGTGGAGCTGAAGAAGTGCTCTTGGGGGAATAAATACCCACGTCCTATGGTGCACTCTCTATTTAAATCAATGGCCTCACGGGCTCGGGCTCAGATACACCTGAGGTGCCTATCATAGATGTGTCATTGTGAGAATTTTTTGATACCATGTCCACAATCACGCCTTCTACCCATGCAAAATCCTCATGCTCCTCTTGGTTAGGCTCAACTCCCAAGCCTTCTTAATCCATCTCTGGAGTTCCTGCTATATTAGCTTCTTCACCACCCTCACCTGGAGCATCAAAATTCATCACATCCTTAGGAGCAACATTTTTGTCAACTCTAGGTTCTTCCTCTAGTCCATCCCAAAAAGAACTCAAGTTTGTGGACCTTAAGGATACCATCTCTTTTATGAAATATTCAATGTCACCTTTTATGGCCAACGATCTTTCACCATCACCACATCTTTTCTCCACAACAGTTACCTTCTTTTTGAAATCAGTTAATTCTTTCCTAAGATCCTCAAGCATCACCTCGAGCCTGTCCATCCTTAACTTTTGAGCTTTAATCAACTCCCTTTGCTATTTTTAGCCTTAACATGTGGGGACAATGATATACTCAATCAACTTGGGTACGGAAGACTCAACCCGATTGGCACGGATGTCAGCTGCTTTGGCCATCCATCCAATGCTCCAAATAGTGGCTTTAGTGATCGTGTTTTGGTCTTTCTTGACTCGAGGCTCATCTTGTGCTTTAGTAGGAGGAAGTGTAGTGGAGGATGAAGGTAAGGGAAAAAGAAAGAAGATATACCTACCTTGTAACTAGATCTGTAGTGCCAGAATTCAAGGCCCTCAGCATCAACCACCGGTGATTTATCAACCAGTTTCTTTCTAGCTTGATCCTCCTCGTCCTTTTAAACTTAACCTTGATCCGTTGGATATAAGTGGATGTTGTGGGAGTGATTTCCACATAAATTTTCTTATTAAATGGAACTCCGACACACCCACACAAGGTTGGATGAGGCTGGGAAATAAAAGCTAGGTATGCACTTGGTTTTCCCTAATGAGGATCTCTTGGGCAATGAGAGTACCGAGGTTTAACTTCTAGCGGTCTATAATACTCCCAACCAATGCCGCTTTAGAATGCCAAAAGATTGACTCATTTTATGATGAAATTAGGTTTCTACTGATAAATCTGAACCAAAACCTTGCCAAAATGTACATTTCCTTATTCTCAATGATTTCTCCTTCTTATAACCATGAGGGAGCTGGGATCCTAATCAAAGGTCCGAACCATGCCTTGATATCCTCAAACGTCTTGACCTTCAGCATCTTATCCATGTTATTTTGGTGTTTGTATGTGCATCCCAGAATATCATTTATCTTTGTCTCGGTGCACGGGAAATGCACACCTCAAACCTTTAAGCATCAAGTGTTTTGAGAACAACCTTCATCCTACTTCTTGATGTGCTACCAAAACACAATACCTTTGATGCTTTGAACTTAGAATTTTGTGTGTTCTCAAGGTTATATTAGTAGGTTTGATGTATTTTTGTGTTGATTTTATAGTATTATACGAATTAGGATGATTTTGGGCAAAGTGCTGTAGATTGCTAGTTTTTGATATTCTATGAGGCCTTCTATGGATAGTGGTTCATTTCACGAGCCATATATAGGTTCCATAGGATAGATCCAGTGAAGGGATAATTTTCCAAGGTTGAGACTATGCGATACTAGACAGGCCGTAGGTCATTTGACGGCCCGTATACTCGTTCATGCTATAGAGATCAGAGATTGTGCATAAGTGTTGGACCGTTACCAGATAAAATCTCTTACAAGTCATAAGTCAAGTGATGGGTAGTAGATCATTTGGTGCCTTGAGGATAAGAGATTCTAAAGATATACTGAAGAGATACTAGATGAGACCCTTTACGGACCGTAAGTTAGAAGATGGGCCGTAGGAAGGCTTCGTATGCTGCATACAAATTTTGAGTAGGGCATTCTATGAAGCCCAGGTACCTGCCATAATTCCATATATGACCCGTAATCTGGTTCATCTGAGGCCTTGATTCTAGTTTTTCTATTTCATTTTGGATTTGATTTCTTTGTATTAGAATTAGGTTTTTAGGGATTTTTAGAAGGGGAGAGTAGATAGAATGTCCAAAACGCATTACTTGTGATTACTACTTTGATCTTGTTAATTACTTTTGATATTATTTTTGGGGTATAACATCGTGATTTTCATGAAGATTTCAGATTTCTTGCTCTTAATTCATCATTATAAGTGTTTAAATATGGAAATTCATAACATAATTTCCTCATCTACAATGAACATGAGTAACTAAATCGACAACTAGGGTTGTGGGACCATAAAATCTTAACAAAGTAAAACTAAAATAATTCATAATCCTTAGAAAATATGGACACGTGTATTATTTATCCCTTCGCTATGAATGCTTTTTAACAAGTGCATGCATTAGAACTCACCTAATTCTTACTTACTGGATCAAGGGGGTAATGGATGTGGTAAGGAATAATTAACAGAATTTGATGTGATTACTCTTGTCTAATCAACCTGAATAGATCAAGGGATGGTTTTACTGGGACAAGGTAAGGATTAGTAAATCACACCTAGGGGAAGGATCAAATCATGTGGTGAAATTTTTCTAGTGCCTGGATCAAAGGGTTAGGTGAACATAACTTACCAGTTTTGCATGCTACACACTAGAAGAGGTTACAAATATCTGGTTACACTGTGTTAGAAATTCATAGGGAACACATTACCCTAGTTACTTTTCTTACTGATTTAACAACACTTGCACTTGATTGGTTTTTCTGTAGTCTAGGTTTAATTACTATATTTTACAAACGCTCTCTTTTGAGAAATAAGTAGATTAATTTATCTTAATTGCTTCAATTACTTCATGTTTAGACCTTATTCCTCGTGGGGTCGACCCTAACCACTATTAGGTTCTATATTTGAACAACTGTCGCTTATGCCTTAATTGAGAGGTGTAGTTTGGGCATGATCAATTTTTTGCGCCAATTCCAGGGAATGTCTTTTTGATTTGGTATAATCAGGATGATTTGTGGGTTAATCCTTGTTTTTCTTATTTTACTTGTTTTTCCTATTTTTGTTTTTCTTTTAGTAGACAGGTGTAGTGTATGCCTAGTCCTCATAGTCGAGGCAATCCCTTGACTCCATTTGATCCAGAGAACATTATGAAGAATGACCTAGGATAACGTGAACAACACTACAAACATTGCACTCAATCAGAATGACCAAGACCCATACCACTTGAGGATATGAATCCACACCACAGGATCTATAAGCTGCTGCTAATATATGGAATCAATGCAAGCTTGACCCTATGGTGGTGGATATCACCATAGCTATTGTGTCACCTCATCTACAAGATGATAATATGTTTGTTGTTTCAAGTGGGTTATTACAGATGTTGAAGAATAGAGGGTTGTTCATGGGCTTACCATCATAGGATCCATATAACCATCTGGATAATGTTGTATTTGTCTATAAGGGTATGATGGGAAATCAAAATCTATCCATGGATGTTGCTGGGCTCTGTGTCTTCCTATTGTCTCTCATAGGTGAGGCGACCGTATAGTTATCTGAATTGCCATAGGATTTTATCACTACATGGGAAAAAATGCAAAAAACCTTTTTAGAGAGGTTGTTTCCTAAGTAGAAGAAGCTGAAGCTGAAGGATCAAATTAATAACTCTGAGCAATTTCTTAGGATCCGATTAGAACTACATGGGAGGGGTTCACCAAATGCTTGAGGAGTGTTCCAGACCATAAGATGTTTATGATTCTTTAATAGAGATCTTCTATCGAGCATTGAACGATAATTGCAAAGCAGTGGCTGACATAATAATTGGAGCCTCATTCTTGGATTCCACTTTCCTAGTGGTAGCAGAGCAACAAGATTATACATAGAGGCAGGGGTATAGGTCCTGCATAATATGGACATGCTTATTGAGGTTCAGAGGACGCAGGATGCCAACTTGATCAAGGTTGATAAGAATACTATAGCCCTATGGCGACCACCGCATCCACCTGTTTAACTATCAGAGATGCTCGCCACAATACCACAACCTTCCTACATCCTTCACTATTGCTGCTACAGAGGCTAAGGGCCCCCTACAGACATATATAAAGAGAGAGTCAGAGTTTCCTACTACTTCTATCGCTGTGCTAGAGGCCGTGCCAATGCATTCTTAGCCTACAGGCATAGTTTACGTGTTTGTAGAGTCTATACAGGCATTGGTATAATGATAGATTCATACTGAGTCCCAGTTGACTCAGCTGCTATAGCAGATACGACCTTGGGTTCGTAAGGCCATTTTAGAGTCTGAGGAGCATGCATAGGCATAATTTACATTTGTTATTGAGGAGAGACTTGCAAGATTCCATGGACCTGTAGATATGTGAATAGACGAGTAGTGTTGAGTCTCCGATCAGCCCAGACTCTCCATATGACATCTATTAGGGCAGAGATCTAGCAACTCCAGGTGGATATGAGAGCAACATCATCAACACCTCTTGTGATTCCTATGCTATGTCTTGATTTTAGTTATCCTAATATTGCGAGATGAGAGGCCGAGCTGTTTGAGATATTGCATGTAGAGGCTGCCAGATGATCCTCGATTGTAGATGAGATAGAGCGATAGGTGAGAGAGCAGAAGCTGGTGAGGGGAGATGGACCCTCCAGACATGCCTTCACGAGTGAAGAGACCACCCATAGGCTGGGGTTGTCAGACATAGCCAGACGCTGGCTCTTAGGAGTCAACGTTTGTTCCTTTTTACCCTAATATTATATTTTGTCTTATTTTATTGCATTGAGAATAATGCAAATATTTTTTGATGGGGTGTGGGTATTTATAAGCGTCGACAAAGTTTGAGTAACCAAGGCTTATATCTATCCCAATTTATGAGTCCGCGAGGTTTTCTTGGTTATGTTATTTCCTTAAGGACATTTATTTTCTGTCGAACAACCTTATTTAGGATGTATAAGTAGTATTAGTAGCATATTATATTGATATCTATGATATATGTTAGTTTTGTTAAAAAATTATACCTCTCTATTTTTTATGATGTGCTATTAGGTAGTTTTGATGACAACTGTGTGGAATAAATGATTGACAGTGTTTGTTCTAACAAGGTAAGGCTTAATTGTACTAAAAGGCATGATTTGAGATTCTATTTTAACATTGTATTCAGTGCCAAGTGTGTGTGAGCGTATTGCATAGTTTTGATACTGTGACGCAATCTATATCTTGACCTATTACTCTAACTGAGACCTACTGTAACGACCCGAAAATTTTTGAACTTCTTGATGGTTGGTTTTGGATAGTTTTGGACTGATAATTATTGAATTTTGGTAGCCATGGGTTGTATTTAAGTGGTCAAATTCAAAACGGACCGATTGGTGACATAGTGAGGCCGGTTGGGCAGTGTACTTTGAGAGATCATAACTTTTGGTACAGGATGAACTGTATGGGCTTCTATATATCCAATTGAAGCTATTTGAATTATCTTCTCAACGTTATTGGTTTCACTCAATTCAGAGTTTGTATGACAAAGTTATGACCAAAAAGGTGGGACTGCCCGTAATTGGAAAGACACTGGAAGCGAGGTTCTGGAAATGGGCTAAGGGCTGGACCATGGACCGTGTAAAGGTCCACGGTCCGTATGGGGGCTCGTGGGATGTTACAGTGGTCTCCTAGTGGCCAGGACGCCAGCCAAGGACTAAGACAAGCCCCACGGACCACACCACAGTCTGTGAGACCATACACGGGCCGTGAGAGGTCCCGTGGAGTGGGGCAGAAAGTGGACAGCTTGTGGGGCTGGACTCCGGGCCAAGTGTGGCTCAATGGACCAGTACATGGTCTATGTGTATCCACACAGTCCGTGAGTCCCTCCGTGAAGTGTTCAAGAAAGTCCCCCAAGAGTTCGAGTTGAAATCCTAGCCAAGTGAGGCCACACGGACAAGTAAACAGTCCGTGTGCCATTGGATGGCCAACTGGGGCCTTCCGTATGGCACTGTGTTTCAGGGGTTAGTCCGTTTCATTAATTGTAATTTCATAAATTAGCTTAATCCTATGACTCTTTTAACATCCCTAAAGTCTCCTAAACCCCTAAATTCAAACCCTAATCCTATTTCACTCATCAAAACA
>JBCEWC010003046.1:0-31763 GCA_038996855.1 Solanum aculeatissimum | reverse complement strand
TTTGTTAAAGTAAAAAATGATTTATGAAAAATTAAAATATAAAGAAAATAAGAATTAGTCAATAAAAATTATATTATTTAGTGTAATTTTTTAATAGAAAAAAAGAGGAAATACCATAAAAATGAGTGAAGGTTGTGAATGTTATTATATTGTGTTAAAAAAATGTAAATATACATAAATATACAAAATGAGATATATAAAAGGTTTAAAAGGATACTTTTGTCATTTATCATTTTTATCCCGGGATTACTATACTCCCAAGAAGAGGGATAACTTATCCTGATACTATTTATTAGTCCCGAGGTAAGTTATCCCGAGTTTATCAATCAAACATCAACTTAAGGATAACTATATTTTTATCTCAAGAATTAAATGCACTTATTCTTCACCCCAAACGACCCCTTAAAATCTTACAACGGAAGCTTGTGAAAAATAAAGTCAAAACAAGAAAATAGAATTCAAAGAACAAGTCCACTTTTATACAAAAATAGTTTGAAAATATATCACAAAAAGAGAAAAGGAAATGACAATTCAATATTATTACAGTGAAAGATCTCATATCTGATTTTTTGGACTTTTGAAAAATTTCAAGCAAATAGTACTATTATTTCACCTAACCATCACAACTGAGATATGTACTATTATTTTGAGTTTCTTGATGAAGTTTTAATATAATTATAAATTATTTTATTAAAAATAAAATAAATATTTTAAAGTTAAATTGTTAAATACTAAATAGTAAAAAGTGATAATTTTTTTTTTAAAATTTGAGGGTACATCGGACATGGCATTAAATAAAATACATGAAAGTTGAATATTATTAGTGTGCTTCAATTTTATTACTAATATTATTTCTTTTACTTTGATTATTCTCAATATTTGTATTGATGATATTTTCCTTTCTTCAATATTCTTATTTTAACATTTGAATCTTGTGTTTTTAAAACCTTTTGAAACTGACTAATAAGTAAAAGAGTATTTACTTTGACCTTATTAAATGATGTGAGAAAATTACAAATCTTGTTTTTTTTCTTCTTTTAATTTAGAAAAATAATTAGCTTGCTAATACACTTTTAAATGAAGAGATTATTTGCTTCCCCGAAGAGCTCTCATTTGGTTGTCATCGCATTATCTAAGGCTGAAGTTTTTCGTAACGAATCTCTGGGTAAAATTTACGTACACTCTAGGAAACTCACCTGATATGTTGTTGAAGAGCTCTCACTTTATTGTTGACTTCTGCAGTAGAATTCATCTAATGAGAATCCTACATAAATCACAAGCACACCTTTTCCAATTATCAAAGAGGTAAAAACACCCTTCCACAAAATTACTTCGTATGTACATTAATACCAATATATTGACAATTCCAACCAATGGAGTATCATATTTTGTCAGAAATGCTGAGATTGTGGTTTACCAAATTCCCCCTACCCCAACCCCAACAACAGAAAATGAGTGTGTTTGTATTTACTCGATGCTCTCCTCGTCGGTTTTCAGCTCCTACTTACAGTTTCTTTCCAGTTTCTGATTCGTCGTAACATGCGAGTGTTACTGGAGAAGAATCAGTTGAAATCTGCCTAGACTTTGTTGATGTTCAATTTCTGTTTTTCTGATGGACTCACTGGAATGCAGTTACAGTATAAATCACGCTATCTTCCAAGTTGTGCTGAAAGCAGACCCAATGCAATATCCCTGTTTCATGCAGTTTTGTGATTCCGCGATACTACTGATGCTCAAATGAGATTTGGTTTTATCGAGCAACTCAACAGAGCAGAGAAAACCTGAATGGTCCTCTTGCTCATGGTAAGGTTTGGTTACCGAGCCCCATTGATATTGCAACTTCTTTTGAGGCAAATGTATCAGCTTGTTCCTGCAATGTCACAGAATCGATAAAATAAAACATGATTCGATCATTATCTGTTTCAATGTTTTGTACACGATCGTTGAAAATAATACTTGGAGAAATACTAGAGCAAGTGCCTCTCTGCTGAGATATTTATACATTATTAGATAGATTGACTCATGAATTCTAAGAATCAGTAGAACTTTAAATGGGCATGCGAACGTACATGCACTTGTGCATATATGAGAATAGAGAAACATCTTCCACAGATAAAGATATTTTCTTTATAATTACAAAAACGTAGTCTAAAATGCATGGGACGGGGAACGCTGTATTGACATATACCTTTTATACATATGCTACAAATGGAAAACAAAGGTGCACACTGTGATTGTTATGACCAAGTAAATGGTAAGAGAAGTGGATTAAGACACCTGTCGTCGTCATGCAATACCAACAACTATACCTATATCCCAATCAACTGTGGGATTGACTATATGATAACTTATTTTCCATTTCGCTCCATTTGGGCCTGTCTCGTTTCAAAACCCAATTATATTTGTTAAGACAAACTGGGTTCTCGAAAAGTAGAGGTACCCTGAACGTTTTAGTGACAAAAAAATTCTCTGGAAAAACTACTAACACTCCTAAAAAAACACCAGGAGTGCTGCAAGTCCGACACAACTAAGCGTGAATTCCAACTAGCTGGTGTCACATATATGAACTTCTTTGTTACATTGAGTTCTATTATTTGCTACGCCTATGGATTTTGAGAGATTCTAAGTCTTTTAAGAACACTTCCTTCCATGTAATCATAAGGCCTATCATATTCTTTTTTAACCTCTTCAATCAACTAAGTTTCATCAATTAACACAATATCATCCACAGGAACCTGATTAGCTAGACACTCAACTATCAAACTTGGGCGGAAGCTCAAATAAGCATACCTGAAGACGATGCAAAAGATACATCAAGAACAAATGGACAAATACCTGTCAACAGTACCATATACCTCATTAAATAGAAGGTAGAATTTTACATCAATTCACTTCAAACATTCAACAGACACTAAGGTTTATTCAGAGTAAATGGTCTGTTCTAACCAGATAAAAAAGCAAGATGACTCGAGCAGTTGGATATCGCCAAAGAAATCGTGTTGCCCTGACAGCCCCAGAATCCAGAAGCTTTGCGGCCTTCTGTAGCTGCAGAGGCAAGTTTAAGTCATATCCAAAAATAATACGAATATAGCATCTCTTTCCAGTTAAATACAAAACTTGTACTCTTTTTTTCATGTTTCTTTTTACCCCTAGTGTGAAGATGTGGAAAAATAATAAAGAGATTACCTGTACTGTTGCCCTAGTCATGTGTCGGTGATGTAAAGGGAGAGGCCTGTAATGTTAAATTGTATCAGAAAACCACATCATGGTCAGAGGAACTCTAAAACTGGGAGGCTTCCTTTATTTTATGATAAATAAAACTTTGGAGGCTCACTTAACATCCTAATGAACTCTGATCACTTGCTTCAACTATAGAAGGTTCATAAAAGAAATATTCCCTTCATCCCAATTTGTGTGGCATGGCTGGAGTTTCAAGAGTCAACCAAGTTTTTCTTTGGTCGAAATTTCATTACATGCCTTTCAAATATTTTAAGTTGTTAATAATTGTGATTTATAGTACTGTTAACGTAGTTTCAAAAGATGAAAATTTTATTCAAAAAAATTTAAAGCTTTCATGTCCGAATTCACAGTCAAATTTTACAAGTTTAAATCTAAATATTGATAAGTTGTTATTTTGTCAATTTTATGGTACTTGTTGATGACTATTGCGAGATTAAGGGACTAATAATGATTTGAATGATATAATTTCAGGTTTTAGGAGTTTTTGGAAGGCTTAAGGAGTGGAATAGTTTTAAGTGCTTGAGGAAAAGGGACTAGAAAGCCAAAGTTTTGAAGAAAACCGACTAAAAGAGCAAAGAGAAAATCTGTGTGACCATGTGCTTTACCCATGTAGGTGTCCTCACCCACATACCTCACCCATGTAGCCACCCACGTAGCCAAGGAAGAGAAGGCAGCCATGAAGGGGAGCTACTGGAATCACCCACGTAGCTCACCCATGTAACTGGACATGAAGGGGTGTGTTTGGCAAATTTTTGCACTACTGTAAATAGATTTTTCGGGTACTTTCATAGATGATCTTGTACTCTTGAAGCTTAGGGAAGCAACCATGTCCATAGCTACTTACTTTTGGAAGGTTTTGAAGAATTTCTGTCATAGAGTATCAATTCTCTTTCCTAATTACTCTTTAATTATGCCTTTCTTTTCCTTTCATTTTGTATTTTTCATTTCTAGTATGAGTAGCTAAACCCATTAGCTGGGTTTGTAAACTGTTATGGCACTAATATGAATGGGTACTAGTCTATCTTGCTTATTATTACATAGGTTCTGATTATCTACTAGTTTACATTCTTATTTGTCAATTTGGTGGTTGCAAGTACTAGATTAAGTGCTTTACATTTATTTCTTGCTTGGAAAAGTGGAAATTGGATTTGGTTTTTAACAAATAGCAAGGAATCGACTATATTAAGGAATTTTTATGCTTGGTTAATGGAATCGAAATAGGAATAGGGAGATTCTTACTTGGGTGTATCAATTGGTTTTAATATTTCTCTCTCTGAGTTTGGAAGAACCTATAGGGATTAACTTACTAGAGTTGAAAATTTTTAGTAAGTAGCTTTCAATTGAATCATAATCATCAATCCCTAGTCTGTAAGCAAGATACTTATATCCACGAACAGATATGCCATATTGACGTTACAACATCGGTCCTTTTAAAAATATCAAAAACCAATTTTGGCATATTTATTTAACAAGTTCTATCAAATTCTTTGAAAAATTAAGATTGCACCAAGCAATTAATATATTATTTGCTTCTTTGCAACCACATTGTTCCTCCCTTCACTGTTTTGTTTAACCAGGCAGAAGACGTGAATTTCTTCAACTTACTTGGCACTATATAAAAGGAAAGGTTGAGCTGGAAAAGAAAGTGCAAGAAACAACTTTAGTGACCAGTTCCACATTTTCCTAATGGACAGAGGTGGGAAAAATTTAATGGGAATCAAGGTCTTATAATAAAGGCAGAGATTCAAACGCGTCTCCCAGAAGCATGAAAATAAATTCTTAATAGTAACATACTCAAGTGCTTTGATGTCAGTGTCTTCCTCCCACGAGGATGATGCTCGACGAGAAGCTCTGTTTCTTTCAGCTTCTAACTGTTGTAAGAGAAATTCTTAAGTAACTTAAACCACTTTATCAAACTGCAACTGGAAATACAAGGAGTAGAATGTAATGCAATGCCAAAATACTTATAAACTAAAGCACGAACCTGTACTTCCTGAAGACGCTTTGCTTCCTTCTCCAACTGAAACTCAGCCGCGGCTTTTTCACTGGCCATGGCTTCAAGCTGTGTTTGCTTGTAATACTGAACTTGAAGGCAAAAGACTCAGCTAATTAAGTTACTACAAGTAAATAATGGGAACTAATAGAGCATACATGAATTAGTCTAAGCTCACTTACCAATAGATCAGTTAATTCACGATACCGCTTCTCAAGATCCACATGTTCCTATTACCAGCAGCAATAGATTCCAATATCAATATGGATTTAAAGATAGATAAAAGAGGATATGCAAATGGGTCAAAGTCATACAAAGCACAAAAGAAAGAGAGATAACAAAGCAAGAACGAAATTCTGTCACATTCATGTGTTAATACCTAAAAGCAGACTTGGTGACTTAACATATATGGAAAAAAAGAACATAAAAGGTACTCCATGACACAATCAGTTTAAGATGATTGCTCAATCATACATATATAAGACTAAAAAGCAGGGATGGACACCAAAAGTTTCGCAGCTTCTATGCTGCCTTTGCTCAAGGAAATTGTTCTCTTAAAGTAATATCATGTTGCTATTTCAAAGTTTGAAAAAGATACTGTGTGGATGGCATAGCGATAAGATAATTAATGTCTTGTCACCGGCGACAATATCTCTTCTTACATTTCTGCATTCTAACGACAATATCTCTTCTTACATTTCTGCATTTTAAGACTAAGTATAATTCACATACCGTATTTACAATATCCCAAACCTACATCAATCTACAGCTAAGTTAGAATGATGAAGTCTCAAAATTTATCAAGCACCAAAAGTTAATGTAGACTATGCGACTCAAAAAAAGCTATAAATTGCAATAAAAAGTAAAAATTTTATGCCCATAACCAAATTAGTCCATACACATTCATCCAGAAAGGATCTATCCCTCATTTATCTAAAGCAGAAAGACATTTGCAAATACAAGAAGATTTTTTTCCCCATCAGCAGATTCCTGTAGCAATTAGGGATTAAAGTAAGAGGGTATAGGAGTGAAAGTCAATCAAAATCACAGTGAAGTATCCACTAACTACTAAGGCCTCTTGACAAGAAGTCAAGTTCCACATCAAGGTGAGTATTTCAGATCTGAGCTTCTCATCCTCTTTAGAATAGGCAAGGAATACCATGCTTATACACTATGGTGATGCACCTTTCAGCTACCAAAGCACAGGAACTATTGTGCAACATACAATGCTCAAATTGTAGAGAGAAAAAAGAAATATTCATGCCTATAAGGAAAAGCTCACAGAAAATTCATCAAGCAAAGACAATTTAAATGGCTGAGACAATCTATGATCTTCTGATAGAATCCCATTAGTTTGACTGTACGAGCTCTAGACTCCTTATATGATCTTTGGTCAATTCTCATCACTTGAGCCAGCTTTCAAGAATGAGTTTAGGAGGAAGGTCCATTTTCTTAACATTGTATTAGAGCCACACCCATCTCTGATATTGGGCTAGCCAATGTCAGACCACCCACATTTTATTACTTCCTTCTAGATGTCCAGCCTTATATAAGATTGTATATTATCTCCTTTTATGGTCTTGGTCAATCTTTGTTACATGAACTACCTTTTGGAATTGAGTTAGGCCTAAAGTCTAGTTTCTTAATATGATATCACAGTACACAGAGGTCCCAGGTTCAATCTCATTACCACCCATTATCAAAAAATAAATCACGTGCTTAAATCAAGGAAAAAGAAAAGGAATCATGCCAGCAAATGAGGAGAGCATTAAAGACATAATCAAATATAAGTAATCACACAATTTAACTTGGAATATTAAGAAAATGGGCTCGGGTCCAATTACACACCAAAAGTTCCTCTTTTTTTTTTTTTTTTTTGATAAAGGTAAAGTAACTACACCCCAAAAGTTATCTCAAGTTATGACAAATTTCAAGGGCCATATAGGAATACCACAACCAATACACTTACCCAATGTGGGACCACAATGATCGTGACAAGCCTGAATTAGACATTTGAAGCGTGGAGTAACCTAACATGGATGACCCAACATTATGGAGCTTAATTTTAGGGATAGTTGTGTCCCTGATACCAAGTTAAGAAAATGAACCTATGGCATAACTCAATTCTAAAGTCAGCGGCTCAGCACAAGTAGGGAGAATTCTCCAAAACTATCTAAGGAGACTACACCCGGAAACAGTCTCTCTACCTTTATGAGGTAGTGGTAAGGTCTGTGTACATTATTACCCTCCCCAGACCCCACTTGTGGGATTCTACTGGGTATGTTGTTGTTGTTATCTAAGGAGACTACAACCTATACACTTAACTGATGAGGAATCTAATATATAGACACCTCATAATTTCAGGCAACATGCATGGGTATTCATATCATGAAAGAAACACCATAAACACCCTCATAAATCTTTCAAGCTAAGTTGTTCCGACTCTTTAAAATATTGTTGGATGCATCGGTTCCTCCAAAAGCTATGCATTCTTGAGGATTCGACACCAGTGCGACAGAATTTTGGAGGGTCGGAGCAACATAGCTTTTAAACAACATGCATGAGTCTTTTGATCATGCTATTCTTCACCAACTTTGGCATGCTCAATTTACTACCACGCCACAAAAACTATACGAACTCTATATACTTCTAAATTTTGAATTAAGCATTGGAACCTCAAAAAAATGAATATTTTTGGGATATCCAAATATATAATCAAGTACACTATTAAGGTTTACTTTATATTTCTAGCTTTTGAGACAAATAAATATCAGGACTATTAACTTAAGCTTAGTGAAGGGATACTATTGGAACCAAAACTGATGATGATCTATTTGTATCTATCTGAATAAGTTAATGTTCACTTAAAAGTTGAAAACCCAAGGTTAAACTAAGTAGAAGACGGACTATGCGGAAGCAGGAAGTCCCAAATCTTATCGGTAAGGGAAAAAGCAAGAGTTTAATCACCTGGCGAGAGTAATGTTCAGCATCCCTTTTCATGGCAGCCGTTTCGACTCGTAACTTTTGCATTTCAGCCTACAGTCAGTAGAAAAATTACCCCTTAATGGTCATCATCAAGGCATCAACTTGGAGCAAAAGATCAGTATATTTACGGACAAAAACGAACAAGTACAATATTAGCACACACTAGTTAGTGATTGAGCCAAACTATAGAGCAATAAACTTGCCTCCAAAGAAGCAAGCTTGCTTTCAGCCTCCCTCTGACCTTGGCGTGCTCGTTCCGTTTCTTCTTGCCATGCCTGCATCTGCATGTTCAGAAAATGAAGTTAAAACCGACATCTGGCGGGTGTCTGTTTTATCTAGCTTAATGTGACGATTCAGTTTCAAACAGTCTCAGGTTGCAACTGAAAAAACGAATTAGGCTTGATGGAAACACCCATGGATATTAAGGATCCAGTTGCACGGGTAAACTTTTTAACTGCAGCACAAATGGCTAATAATGTCAAACACAAGGTTGCTTGTCTTGTTAAGAATAGCAAATTTCATATTTACGAGATTCCAAGACAGTTCTCCAGGCATAATATGTACAATAGGCATGAAAACACCTAATATTGCATGAGTTACAACTTCAATATCAGGATCATAACAATTTACTTAGTAAGATGAGAATTTCCATCTTTATAATCTTTTTCTAACTCAGGTGTAAGCTTTTTTAACTGCAGCAAGCATGGGTAATAATGTCAAAGACAAGGCCCCTTGTATTACTTATTGTAAATTTCATACTTACAAGATTCCAAGACAGTTCTCCGGGCATAATATGTACAATAGGCAAGAAAACGCCTAATTTAGCATGAGTTATAACTTCAATATCAGGAGCATATCAGTTTACTTAGCAAAATGAGAATTTCTCTATTCGTGATCTTTCTCTAACTCAAGTGTCTTGCAGCCACCAACAATTTTACGTTTACTTGTATTTTCAAATTACTGGTTCTCTCATGCTACTTCAAAATGCATTCGGGGTTAATAACAATTATAGAACCTGAAGCACTTGATTTGCCTCTTCCGAGGACTTCTTTTGTCCACGGCGTGTACGAGCTTCCATGTCTTGCAGTTCTTGATTTAGTGTTGCACATTCAACCTGCCAGATTCAGACAACCTTGAATAAGTTGAAAAGTGCTGAAGAAATGTTTTCATTCTTCTTTTAGGTGTCATTGTTTCCAATTAAACCAAAGAGTCACATAAAGGATTTTCTTTTTCGATAAGGAAAGAGTCACCTAAAGTATGACATCAAAAAATTATTGGTTACCTCAAGCAGTGCCACCTTCTGCTCAAGCTCTGTTGCCTTTACAGTCCTCTCATCAGCTGTTCTCTAGTGCCAATAGTCATACAAAAAGAAAGACATCTTTACTTCATTGAACAATAACAATCATGCATCATAGTAATGAGATTATGTGCTGCCAAATGAAAGAAACTTATGATCTACAATTAGTCAAGTACAAACAATAAACCAATTGCTAGGTGCACAGGTAAAATAAAGACAAGTTAATTGCTTCAGTTGTTTTAGATTCCTGCTTAAGACCAAAAGGACAAGTACTAGAATCTAGCCCAAAGTGAAGCTGTTGGGAAAAAAATGAAAGTAAAAGTAATCCCTCTTCTTTTCATAATTGAAAACAATGTCTTAACAATGGTTGCTAAATTAGAAATGGCTACAATAGTAGACAATACGTCCACGCCACATTTAGCTCTTAGAATCAGCTGAAAGTCAACCTTTTATTATCCACTTATCACTACCATAAACTCACTCCCTAGAAAATACAAATTCTCGAAGAGCAGGATATCATAACCCAAGCAATGCATTCCAAGAACACTAGAACTTTTCAGTCAAAGTTCACATCATTATTCTGGTCAGCCTAATACCATTCTGGCCCATCATTATATGTGGAAGCAAACAGCTAAATCCCAATGTTACAAAAGCAATAGCATGAAAAAATTAAAGGACCATCAATGTGTAATTTATTACAATTCATGATGTAACAGCATAAAAGATTATACTTGAAGAGGGAGAATACCTGTGCCCTAGCCAAGGCTGTGGATGCCTCTAAAGCTCGATGCTCCAGTTCTACCTCCCTTTCCATAAAAGCCTATTATTACAGATGAAATGAATTATTAAATTGCAAACAGCACATCTCCATTATCCTTCATCATCAACAACAAACCCTATGAGTGGGATCTGGGTGAAGTGTACGCTGGGTGAAGTGTACGCTGATCTTATCCTACCTTTGAGAAGGTAGGGGGTTGTTTCAAATAGACCCTCAGCAGAACGAACAGAGAAAAAGAGGCAATAGCAACAAGTAGAAATACAGCAAGATAATAAGATAGACAGGCTTAAAGAAAAAAATAGGTAGTGATAGAAATCTAAACATAAGGGGAAAAAGGATAATACTAATACTCTGAGAAAGAGGGCACTGTGGATGCATTTTAAAACCAGAGGGGAGCAGGGGAGGGGCACTGGGAGCACATCTATGCAGATTAAAGACGAAACCCTATATTAGGGAGAAATGAGAAGTTCTCTGCTATTTTGACTAAAATGCACCACAGACTCTGAAAGTTGTTGCAGATTTCAGGATATAAAGTTGTTTGTAGCTTAAGACTTTAAATCATTTTTCAAAATCCAAGTATAAATTTTAGCTACTTCTTTGAATTCTCAGCAAGAAAGTTTCAGTTATAAACCTTTTTGGTAGCATTATGAGCAGCACGCTCCTCTTCTGATCTTCGCTCTGCAGCACCCAGCTCCTCCCTTAAAGCCTGAGCAATAAAATTTTCTCAGCACAGACAAGAAAACTATAGTAATAAAGGTGTTCAGGAGCAGCAAAATAGAGTAAATAATATCCAAAAGTTGTTGTGAATATAGATCCACATACTTGCATCATCCTTGTCTCTGTTAATTCCCTGTTTCTCATTATAGAATCCATATTAGCCTGAAAAAAAGCAGATAAAACTCAGCCTTCCTTTCCAGTCAAGATAATCTATTTCCCGGCAAACAGTGGTAAAAAAGCTGATAATTCAACAAGATCAGAATGGTAAAACAACGGAGTCCTCACAGGAAGTCCTTTTAACTAACAAGTTTCACTTGTATTGGCCAAAGGAAAGCAATAATAGACACAATTCCAAGTACCAGAATTTTGAAGTGAAGTGGTAACTAATAAATCAGACTGAAACAGATGGTCCCCGAAATAAAAACAGATACAAGAGGCATCAAGGGCACAAGTGCGGCCGTACAAGCCTATAATAGGTAGTTTGAAATGAACCTGCAATGATGCCAGGTTTCCTTCAGAGAGTGCAGCTTGCTTCTTAAGTGCATCCGTAGTACTAACAAGAGCCTCAATTTCAGCATTCTTTGCAGCAAGAGCCTCAGCCATACTGGACTCCGCCCTCGACACCTCTTTTTTGGCTGAGGATAAATCTTTCTGAAGCTGCTTTATTCTGGCTTCACAAGATTTACTTAACTCTCTCTGTCACATCAGAATAAATGGCATATAATCAAGACTTGAATGCAGAGATTTTAGAAACTTGGGAACTCTCCAATCAAATGCCCATATTCACCTCTGCCACAAGAAGCTCCTCTAGCTGAGCATTTTCAGATTTATACTCCTGAAGACGTGATGAAAGTCCAGCACAAACCTGCACATTTGAGGTAAAACACGATAATCTGTGACTATGACTTTCCGCAGAACAAGTATCTGTTACACTGCAGCCGACTAATAGACCAAAAAGGAAAAAATGTTAATTATATTATGATCATGATAATGAATTTATTCAACCATTTACGCCGTTCACATAATTTGTCAAGCAAAGTAGCCACCCAACTAGCCATATCAGGAGTTTCTTTTAGAAGTCATATCAGGAGTTTGAACTTGTTTGCATCTCTCATGATAGGTAAATTAGGATGCGATGAGATTATTTATGTTCGTAACATTTAATCTATTAACACTTCAGAAGACACTTTTGGAGTGAAAAGGAGGCCTTCAACTGATGATATTAATGCTAATTAATTTTTATAACATCAATAATTAAACGTACTTTAATTAAAAAATTTGAAGGGCAAGACACTACAGCATTTACATGCAGCACCAATTTCCAAGTATTTGGTGGAAAAAACCAAACCGAAGGTAAATTCAGAAACTAATTGCCAGAATAAATTTCTATTTCTCTAAGTTAAATAGCAGCTATTTCTCTGAATAAACTCTGAAATGGCTTCTTACAGAAAAAAGTTTTTTGGAAATACTTTTTGGGGAAATTTCTTTATTCACTTAAAAGAATGTGTTAGTTGAATTCCCTTTTTGCGTGATTTCAAAAAATATGTACAAATAAAAGCACCTTAGCATTCTAATTCAGAGGATAATGAAGTAATGAACTCTTACACGGGCTAACCGTGCTTCTTTTGACTGACCGGTAGAAGTTGCATTCTTAAGCAAACCCTGAGCCTGAAGAAATAAATGTAGTCAAAAGAACTTATCAAAAGATCAAGAAATACACCAAAAAGTTAGCTTTAAAAACAGACTCTACCTCTTCAAGTTGCTCTTGTTCTTTCATGGAAGAATTAACAGTTTTACTTTCTGGAAGCTGCTTCTCGTCTGGATTAACAGTTTTATGTTCTGGAAGCTGCTTCTGGTCTGAATTAGGTTCAGCAGTGGTTTTAGCATCCGTTATCTGCCTATCAATTTTACCAGGTTCCTCTGCAGTTAAAGATTTAGATCTTTCCTGCTGAAGGTTCACAGGAGATCCTGCATCAAGAAGAACTGTGTTTTGACTAGAATCTACGGGAGACTTGTCCTGCACAGTATCAACCACTTTTGCAGTAGGCAAGAGAGGAGTCTCTCCAGGAATATCTGAGGTGTTTCCACTTGTATGCTCACCAGTAGACTCTGAACTCACGACTTTTACATCAACAGGTTCTGCTGCTTCCACTTGATCAGCATGATGATTTATCTCATGGTTAGAGGCTGTTTCAGATATAGGAGCATCCAACGAGGCACCATCTTCAGAAACTTTTAGCTTAGCGTCGGTGCTAGTTTTGCTGCTAGGACTACCTGGATTTGTCCTACTGTCTTCAGTAAGTACGATAGCTTTATCTTTATCAGAGGCAAAATCTGACTGTGACATCCCTTGGCTAGTTTGTTCCCTTTCAAAATTGACTGTTTCTGAAGGCTCATTAGAAGAGAGTCGTTTTTGAGGCTGCAAACACAATCTAGCTGGTAATATTCTAAAAACTGCCAGTAGATAAAATAGCATTGTACTGAGAATAAAAACACTACCTTCTTTTTATGCCTTGACTTTTTTGTTTGAGATCCTTTTTCATTTGGGACTAAGCCAAAACAAAAAAAAACAAAAAGATGATTTATTCACCATCCGCAAAGGCTACTTCAAAAATAAAAATGTAATTAAATGAAAAGTTATAGGACACATGAATACTTTTCTTTTCCAATCAGCACGATCGCAAATAGAATCCAAAATTTGCATCTTAAAGTATACTATTGTTTTCAGTTAGTTTAGCACTATCTTTATCAGAGACAAAATTTGATTGAGATATCCCTACGCTAGCTTGTTGCCTTCTCAGAATTGACTGTTTCAAAAGGTTCATGAGAAGAGAGTCATTTGTGATGCTAACTACAAGAAGTCTTATTTCTTAAACAGGAATGTTCTAAAGGGCCTGTTTGGATGGGCTTATAGTTTATGGCTTACAAGGCCTAAGTTAGAAATCCTAACTCATGATTTGGCTCAAAACAAGTGCTTAAAAGCACTTTTTTATTTTATACAAGCACTACAAAAGTTCTTAAAAGCTATTTTGGCTTAAAAACACCTAAGACAAGTCAATCTAAACAGGCTCTAAACCAGTTCAAAAGAAAGAAACCAAAGGTGCATTTTGAGGAATATAAAATCTATACCTGGACTCCGAACATTGGGCTGTTCATCAGAATTCTCGCCCACTACACTCTTTGCCCTCTTATCTACAACTTCAAACAAATCTGATGCAACAAAGTAAATTTCACCTTGTTAGGAAATAGTACAAAAACTGGAAAAATCTTCCATGTTGATGAGTTAGAAATCAACATAGTTGAAACGTGATTCCTTCTTCATCCATCAAAATATGACCCCAAAGACAACAGGGTACATTTCTATTAGCGGGAGCTGGTTGTTAATTAATAATTTCTCGCTTTTCTAATCAGATTGGAACAAGGGAAGTAGGAAAACTTTGAAATTCATATTAGAGAAGTGTACTTAAAACAATCTTTGATACTAAGTGGAAACTGGCTTTTTGTACAGCATCAAGTTCCATTTACGATTACAAGTAGCATGCACATCAACAAAAGTAAAATCTACCAAAATCAAACTGGAACAGCAGGAAGTAGGAAAACTTTGAAATTCATATTAGAGGAGTGTCCTTAAAACAATCTTTGGTACTGAGTGGAAACTTGCTTTTTGTACAGCATCAAGTTCCATTTACGATTACAAGTAGCATGCACATCAACAAACTTCCAATGCAGTAAAATCTACCAAAATCAAACTAAAGAAAAAGAGACTTGTGAGCAACTTATAATTTATCAACATTAAAAGAGAAAAGGTCAAATTTTGCTTCTTTACTATACGAAACGAATCAACTTTGTTGCATGTTAGACTTTTCATGTAACATTGCCCCGCCATAAGGAAAAGGTCTCAATTTTTCCCTTGATCCCTAAGCAAGCTCCAACCTACGGATAATATTAAACAATAGCCAAAAGTTGAGGGGTAAATCTAGACTTTTTTTCTCAAATAATTTGGACATGTAGCGTTCATTTTGAGCACTGTTAAAGGTAATGGCAAACATGAGACAATGTGTTACAACTAGGGTATGAAAGTGACAAGGAGGGCAAAATAAACACTTCCGGTAGTATATGGGAAAATTTGCACATTTTCCCACACTAAAACAGCCAGAGCTGTCTGTTCCACATCCATCATTCAATTGAAACACCAACTGCTACACAAACTCAAACTTTATGCATCCCACCTCAGCTACTGACTCTGACGCAGAAATTGCATTCACTGAAGAAGATAAGCAATACCCAATGGTGTGCCAGGCTAGTTGTCACTGAAGTGGATTGAGAAAAATGAAGTCTCAGGATTAATCCCAGCAGCGACAACGGTAGGTGCTTTCTACTCATCTGTCCTAGCCTTAGCCTTGGTGGACAAAATTATCTGTTATCTATAGCTAGTGGGAGGTGGCAAGGCAAGTATCCCCTAGAATTAGTCAAGGTGTGCACAACATGACTCGAACACCATGATTATCCAAAAACAAAGCATTGTCCTTGACTTGATACACCTTAAACCAACACTACAAGCAACAACAACAACAACATATCTTACCCCTACCTCTACCTTAGGAGATAGAGAGACTATTTCTTATAGACTACACAAAAATGCAAACTAACATTCCAATTAAAATACACCTGCTAGTTCATATCAGGTAATCACATTTCTACAAAATCATCTTAAACGTATATATATACCAATATGGATCCAGCATAGACACTGGTTCCACATGCACCTACTACTACAAACACACATATATAAAACAATTTATCAATAATTTTGAGATACCTATATACATTAAACAATGCGTCCACTGATTCCACATTCTGGATCCGCCTAAACAACATCACTTCGAAAAAATTCAAATAAAAATTAAAAAATCATACCTTCAGCGGCTCTGAGCCACGAAGCCATTGATGCAATAACTGAAACAGTGTGTATTCACCTATATATCAATCATCAAATGCAATAATACATAGAATTCGAAACTTTCTGCAAAAAAAAAAAAAACTGCAGAAATTCAACAACGAAGAAGACAAATTGAACAATGAAAAAGTGATTAATGAGAATTTTTTCGATT
Organism: Solanum aculeatissimum; assembly: GCA_038996855.1. Taxonomy (NCBI): domain Eukaryota; kingdom Viridiplantae; phylum Streptophyta; class Magnoliopsida; order Solanales; family Solanaceae; genus Solanum; species Solanum aculeatissimum. Next base: position 15,642 of record JBCEWC010003046.1, on the reverse strand, counting down.
TTATTTCGCTTTTTTCAGATCGCGAAATGTATAGTTTTGCTGTTTCTCTCAATTTGGAATCGTTAGTTAGGAGATCTCTGTTAGCAAAAGAGGAAGAAGGAAAGAGTGTTGATTCAGTGTGGTCGCGGATATGGTAAATAAGGTAGGACCTGTAATCAGAACCGTCAAAAGATTGAGGAAGACCCGAGATCCGGAAATAAATGGGCCGTTTTGAGCCCTTGATATTGTATTACATAACACAAGGAAAAATTACGTTAATGCGGATAAGGCAAGTCTGGTGCACTAAGATTCCCGTTATGCACAGAGTTTGGGGAAAGAATTCGACCACAAGGGTTATTGTACGTAACTTTACCTTGCATTTCTGCTAGAAGTTGTTTCCAAGACTTGAATTCATAATCTCCTCGTCACATGACAACAATTTTATTGGTTACTCCAAGGCTCCCTTTCAATTTGCAAAATGTAGATATAGTAGTTAAATGATTAATACAATGTTTGTTGATATAATTTTTTTAGCATGATTTTCAGTTGATATAGTATGTGTTGATACGTTTCATATCCGTCTAATACAGTTGACACCTGCCAGATCTATTTATACATCGTTAAAATTATTTGTAATGTATATATTGTAGATGTCAAATCATCTTCGGCTAGTTCATGTGTTTATTTCTTCATACTTTGAATTTACTCACTGAAATTTTTAGTTCTGTCACTGAATTAACAACAAAGATTATAGTTATTATATCTTATAAATGTGTAAATTGTAGTGATGTTTAGTAAGTATGCTCTAAAGTATATCAACTTATGATTATTTTTCCTATAACACAATTACATTTGTTCTTTGGGCCTCTTGATAGTTTCCTCTTGAGTTCTTTACACTACATAACAACCTTATAAAGCTCACATCAAATAACAACAACAACAACATATTCAATATAATTTCATTATAAGAAATATAGAGTGTACATAGACCTTACTTAGTTACTCGTATCTCGTAGATAATCTAATGGATCCAAACTCTTTTTCTCCTTGTTGTTAGAGAGAAGTCATTATCAGCCCAATCTGTTTCTAGTTGGGCTGGGCCTCATTGTGGGATCAAGCAGATATTATCAGCCCACTATGGGCCCAGTCACTTTCATGGATTCACAACTCCAAAGTCATTTTAAAAAAAGGAATAATTACCTAATTACAGATTTTAAGTTAATAAATATTTTTTGAAAAAAATATCAATTTTATTAACCCTTTAAGGTGAAATTCGTACATGTAAATATTTATTTATAAAAAGGCCAAGAAACTATACAGTGTAATTTTTTTGTACCGAACTAAGTAATGCAAGATATGTATCTTCCTGACATATTTTTTACAAAAAAATAAACCCCAGATTTAACTTTACTTCAAAAGTTAGATCATGAAGTGATTAATTGTCAAAACCATATAAAGAGACAGTCACACCACTAAATAGTCGACGTAGGTGTTTAACACCTCTCGGCACGCTTAGACTTATCAACTGAAACGATCATGAGATGAAAATTGCCAAAATCATATAAAGAGAGATAGTCACATCTCTAAATAGTCGACGTAGGTCTTTAACACCTCTCGATATGCTTAGACTTATCAACTGAAACTAACATGAGGTGATAATTGTCAAAACCATACAAGAAGACAGTCACATCTCTAAATAGTCTATGTACGTCTTAAACACCTCTCAACACACTTAGACTTATCAACTGAAACGATCATGAGGTGATAATTATCAAAACCAGATAAAACGACAGTTATATTTCTAAATAGTCGATTTAGATCTTTAACATCTCACGACACGTTTAAATTTATCAACGAAAATGTGACTGATATAATATGAGGTCCAAAATAACCGAATCAAAAAGGAGAAGAAGAAAAACTATCCACAATACATGTCAATTCAAAAGCAAAAAGGTAATTTAAGAGCAAGATGACAATACACAAAACCAAATAAAGGAAAATTACAAATTGGTACAACAAACAACCAATGCACATTATCTTTTTCACTTTATTCATTTTATATTGTCCTTATCTATATTTGCCACCAAAGTAAAATGGTCCTATGTTTAATCAAAGCAAAACAAATTTTGAAACTTTAGTGTAACCCCACAAACCCATATGTCAAAAATATGAAAGAGTTACCATCAAGGAGTGTGATGGAAAGAAGCTAGCATTTTTGGTTTATACATTTTTATAAATTCAAGATAAAGCAATTTATAAAGTTATGGTAGTTATGTTCAAGTGATAAATTTATCGATCGTTATTCTATATGATGAGTGATTTATTGAATTGCTAATCTGTCAATGAGAGAAGTGATAACTTTGAGAAAGTATTTCTTCATTCTTAAACAGAGATTTTGATTTTTTTTTTAACCAAAAACACATAGAATATTCTTTGCTTTAAAGTTACTAATTGATAGCATGCACTAGTAAATGTCCAAGGAAAAAGCACTTTATTTTGTCTAAACCTTTTTTTATTAAAAGAAGTGAATTATATATAGTGCTTTTGATTCACATATCTACATGTAGGCCTCTAATATAGATCAAATTGGAAAGAAAAGACTAATATATATATATATATATATATGTTTTTAAAATAATAATAATAATTTAGAACACAAAATATTTTGCTTTAGTAGAATTAAAAAAGGACGGCACCTTAAAGAATGTGACGTAAATAACCTACTTTGAATAGAAATTGAGGGACCAATATATTTATAAAAAAAATTATCTTTGAAATTTATAATTAATTCATCACTAATAAACAATCCATAACTAAAAGGATTTTAATAATTATGCTAATTCAGAGTTAAGTAAAATTGATAACATCTTTTTTATTATTTAGCTATAAAATTATCCATCACTTAAAACAATTATATACTACTAAAAAATTTTGTGAATATCAACTTTAGGAAGTTAGTTTTTTATGAAAAAAAAATACGAAAAAACAACATATCGATCTCTGGAGGTCCAAAATATTTTTGAAAATAAATAAATACAAGAAAAACCGACTCCTTGTGGTTAGGTGTGTTGGCACTTGAAGTAAGGAGTAATACTTTATGCATTAGTGGATTGTATATTCTTAATTATTCAACATTAGAATCAGATTTATCTCAATTTTTTATGGTTTATTCGATTTTGAGTCCCTATCTTGTACATTTCATGCTCAATTCTGAAGGGGAGATTGAATTTCCACATAAAGTGGGATGTGAATATTTTGTCTTCTTATATAGTCTTATATAATCGATTTCATCTTATAATTTTGAATTGAGTTAAGAGGCAATAACAACAACAACAAAACATCCAGTAAAATTTCATAAGTGGAGTATGAGGAAGATAAAATGTACGCAGACCTTACTTGTATATGAAACAAAAACCTAAAAATTAAAGAAGTATCATTTTCAAAGAGCATGACATGCAACTTGTATATGAATCTTTGATGTAGAAATGTAGGTCAATTAATCAATTGGATGAGCAATGAGTAGATGAGTTTATAATGTGAGAGAATTAATTGTGCATGCATGCATGGACATATATCAACTTCATCAAATTCAATTACATGAATTGTTAAATATAAAGTTATAAATCTATACTACAAAGCAACCAATACCACTAGAATCAAATATCATAACAAGTGATGTTTGGAAATTGGAATTTAGTATAAAGAACGGATTCAGAATTTTGAGTATATGAGTGTTGAAATTTAGATCTCTTAACTTAATTTAAATACAAATATTAACATAAAATATAATGGCAATTCGTCAGAATTTGACTCGTCGACAATATTTTTGATGACTTTTTTAATGTAAAACCGTACCTCTTATCTTCAAGCTAAACTACAATAGGGCGTTCATCATAATCACCAATCAAAGTCATTAAATTATGTCAATGTAATAACTAAAACTCTAGCTTCGTCCTTTATCATAGAAGTTGAGTTGCACGTGTATCTAATTAAGTTACACAGACTCTTCACTTTTAATGTCATATTCGTGTCAAATTCTTTGAAAATATACTATTTTTTGACGTATTCCATACGCACTCGCTGACACTTTTCAAAAGTTGAAGAAACATGATAGATGTGTATATAGAGTAATGGATAAACATCAAAAGGCCAATCAACTTTGAGTTAAAGAAGATAGAACTAAAGGGTATATATGTGGCATTATAAGAGAAAAACCTAGCTAGGTCACCACCTTTAAATGCATGAGAAAGACTCTTCATTAATCATAGAGAATTCACAACCACAATTTCCCATTTTTCTCAACCTACCACTAATCTCTCTTTGGTGATATTTGCTCATTCACTTTCTAAAGAGTCAAGAGCCAACATATATTCCTCAAGAATTAAAAATGAATAATTCTATGACTCGTACGAAGATATTGAGTAGATAATCAGTGTTTTTTGTACTATATTACGTGTTTTTATTTGCATTCCGATTGAAATCTTACCGTCAATCAATATAGTTTCATTCATCCTGCTCTAATTTGAATCGATCTTGTTGGTGAAATATATCACAAATACAATAAATTACAGTTAAAAATATAAAATATCAAAATTAAATAAAAATCATTCAGATTGAGGCGCGGATATCTCGCTCTTTTTAAGGAAATTCAAGCTCACTGCGGCATAATCTACATCGAGCCAACAGTAATACACTTGATTTGTCCCCTCCAGGATACAACAACCCAACAACGTTGTGTGACTCAAACAACTTCGAATTAGTTGAAGAGTCCAAAGCTCCACAAAAAAGAACATTTTTTTCAACATATAATTACTCTTTTTTTGTATAATGAATATAGTTAAAGACTTAGAATATCGATCTTCTTTGTCTCGGCTCGCTCTTTCACTATTGCACACTTTACTACACACTATAATATTTTATCCACACTTCACATTTTTTCTCTCCTCGTATCTACTTCACAAAGGAAGAAATATCACTATTTATAGTTGAATAAAACATCCTTGTCTTGAATAGGATTAATGTGAATAGTAGGGGTGACAATTGGGCGGGTTGGGTCAAATTTGAGCGAGTTATAATGGGTCAAGACCCAACACTACCCAAATTTACTTGGGTCAAAATGGATTGAGTAATGGGTTATAGAGCGGGTCAAGACCCAACCCACCCAACTTTTACTAAGTTTTACTTACTTTATTTGTTGTTTTTCAATATTTTAGTACTTAATTAAATTATATTTTTCTTTATTTTGACTATATAAAATATATCAAATTAAAAAAAAAAGTGTTTTAAAAATATTTTGACAAGATCTCTCTCGAGTCAATTCGGGTTGAATATCAACTCAATCTTAAATGGGTTGGGTTGAGATGGATTGAGCTAATAAATGGGTGGGTTATTAATCTGCCCAAACTTCAACGGATTGGGCGGGTTGGGTTTCATTTTCCCATCCCTACTTGAAGGTTACATGAGTAACAAGACATAACGGGGGTAGAACATGACTTAGTGGTTACATGAGTTTATAAAAACACTAATGGACATATAAGTTACAAGAAACTAATAACCATAATAGTTACAAGAACTAATAACCATTTATACCACTAACATATGCACTTAATATTTTATTTTAATAATAATATGTATATACACCAACAGATCTTACCGAATGAATTGTCACATTACCAATTAATGATTATTAAGATATTTATTTAAAATTAATAATTTAATTGTGTAAATATTACACTTTCACAAAAATATCCAAATATGACATACTTTTAATGTACAACAACAACATATCTGGAGGAATCCCACAAGTGAGATCTCGAGAGAGTAAAATTTACGCAGACCTTACCACTACCTCATATAGAAATAAAGAGGACATATTTTTAATTATAAAAAAATAAATATATTGAGTCAAATATCATAAGAATCAAACTTAGAATTTATAAATAATTTATTTGACTGAAAATGCTACTATTCCAATTATTTTAATTTCATCTAAAAACAAAGAAATAAAAAATTAAAAAAAGGTAGGATTCCTACGTACGAGTAGAAAAAAATTTAAAAAATATATTTGCACGATATGTACGGTGGGTACATATTTATATTTATTTTTTTTTAAAAAAAACTTATACTAATCCCTTTATATTTATTATTTTTAATATGCAAAACATTGCATTATTGAAACGACAACATTAGTCCAATATTCAATTAAAGTCATTTTCAGTATAAGTTGATGGGAATAAATAAATTTACATAGCTATTTTAGTTGGGTGGGTGGGTGGGTGGATTTCGGGGCATATAGCCACTCAAAAATATACTAATTATATTTTATAACTATAGTTTGGGTAATTACATCTTATAATTATAGCTATAGCAGTGTTTGTATATTTCGCTATACAATTCGCGCATCGTTTGTATAATTCGTTATACAATTCGAAATTTTTGTATAACATTTGTATAATTCGCTATACACTTTGTAGTTTTTGTATAGCGTTTTATATTTCGCTACACAATTTGCTTATAGCATTTGCATAAATTGTTATACAATTCGCAGTATTTGTATAATTCGTTGTATATTTCGTGCAACACTTGTATAATTCGTTATAGAATTCACAGTTTTTGTATATTTCGCTATACAATTTGTGTACAATGTATGTTTAATTCGCTATATAATTCATAATGTTTGTATATTTCACTATACAATTCGCGTAGCATTTGTATAATTTGCTATACACTTCACAATGTTTGTCTGATACAGTTTGCTATACAGTTCTGTACAAACTCAAACTGTAATTATACAAAAATATTAGTCGCGAGCCGTAATATATTTTGCATCGTTAGCATATATATTACTCCCTCCGTCCCATTTTTATTGAATTTGTGAGGTCGTACACACATATTAAAAAAATATTCAAAGACAAAATTTAAATTATGTTTTCCGCAATTACCCTTTGTAAAGTCATAAATATATAGTGTAATTTATCTCTTAGAAAATATAAAATTTCAATAAATGAAAGAGCAAATATGAAAAAAGTTTCAAACATTTATTTTAAATTTTGAACAATTCAATTATTTTAAACATTGAAAAAAATCTAAATAATTTAATTAATTTGAAACTGAGGAAATATATATTTTTTTGGAGAATTATTAGAAAATGATAGATATATCTCACATTTAATGTTTCATAATAATAATGGTAAGGTCCTTCCTCCAACTCACAATTAATTGATGAATGCCACATAGCCACATATAAATTTGTTGGCTGAAATTTAAATAAATAAATAAATTCTATTTTTGCAACTTGTCATAAAGTTAATAATCCTACATTCTTAGTTTGACTAGGTATATATAAAAATTATAAAAAAACTTTTAAAAAAAATAAGATTTTTCTATTTTAAATCGAATGTATATATATATTATATTAAAATATTATGACTTCGATTTTTTTATAATTTTAAATACATTCTACCAAACGATCCGTTCGACTAAAATTGGTCACTATGATTTTATGTTTCTTTCACTAATTGAATGCCTAAGAACATGTCAAATACTCAAATACAATTAACACGAAATAAATTAATTGTCAATTTCAATATGATTTCTTTTCATGTTATTTTCACCAATTAATTCACGGAACATGGCATAAATTTGAATCAATTTCTTAGTTATTTTTGATACGTAAGTAAAATAATATTATAATAAAATATTTATATATAATTTAGATAAGTATTACGGGAGGTTGAGACTGAGGGTACGAGTTGGGATGGTGGAAATAGGGACTACATGAATGGGGTAAATATGAGATGTATAGGAGCAAGTGGGCAGTGGCGGATTCAGATTTTTTTTTTAAGGGGTTCAAATTTTAAAAAGTAGACACACGAACTAATCAAAGGGGTTTGAATTCGACATCTATTATATATAGATAAAAAATTATTTTTACTATATAACTATGTGACTCCGCTACTGGAAGTGGGGAAGCTAGAAATTTTGTTAAAGATGTTCAAGATTTAATATATATGTATGGAAAGTAATTTTTGACCTATATACTTAATTAGTTTACCTTTGCATGGTCTGGTGAAGCTAATTAACACGTGACAAAATGATGATGGCTTTTTATTGGGAACGTAGCGTAGAAAGGAAGACAACTCTCTAGATCCCTACGTTAGGATTTGAAAGCATGGGGAGCTATAAATGATGAGTGTTCGTCTTGGTCTATGCGGATCAAGAGCCCAGCTAACACGTGAGTTGGGCTAGTCACTGGCTGGAGGGCATCAACCTACCAGACCAGAGGATTGAAAGTACTGAGCTCTATGTTTGAAACTTTAGTACAATATATCATTCCTTAGTAGCTCGTTGCTACAATTCCTACTGAGAATCATATCATCCTATCTTCTCTCATTTCAATCGACTATCATACCTTACATGTTGAATTTTTTTTATTTTTTTATATACTTATCATTCTTCGATGAAAAATCTGACTTCGCCTTTATTTACGAGTTAGGACATTAATGTCTCATCAAATTATTAGTGTGGGTATATTGACAAGCTGGACTCACCAAAAATATATAGGACCAAAAATAGATTCTTTACAACCCATAAGCCACTAAGAAGGGGTATCCTACTTACCACATATATAAAGGTATCTTAATTAAAATATTTAATATATATTATTATTATTATTATTGTTATTATTTGATTACTTACCCACAAACATGAATATATTAAATTGATATTTTGTTTGGTAAACTATTTTTTTAATAATATTTTCTAAATCTTTGTCTTTATTTTTTTTCTTTTGTTCCCATAGACATTTATGATAATTTTTAAATTGTTTTCAACTCTTTTGTGGACACATTGATACCAAAAAATATAAATGAATTTCCTTTAAATTTTGTGAATTTTATTTATGATAATTATTGCAAAAATGTCTTACAAATATAAGTGCAAGAAAAAAGGAGTACATATTATATTTAATGAAAGAATTAATTATTTATATAAGGTTTATGGATGTTGTAATATTTGTATTTATTTAGAGGATTTAGCAATTAGTAAAAAAAAAATTATCATAAAAATATCACCAACCTAATTTTTTGCCATTCAATGTCCAATAACTATTTGAAATCTAGAAATTCGGACTGGAACAAAAAATCTCACCTTGGAATAAAATTTTCTATTTTAGATTTCGAGATTTCTAGTTAAAGATAATTTACTACGAAGATTTTTTCATATATAGTCACTTAAAAATATCTTAATTATGTTTTATAGCTATAGTTTGGGTAGTTACAAAAGTTATAGCAGCGTTTGTATAATTCGCGCAACAGTTGTATACGTTTGTATAATTTGTTATACAATTAGCAATTTAATTTTTATATAACGTTTATATATTTCGCTATACAATTTGTGCACAACGTTTGTATAATTCGCTATACAATTTGATTCGCCCACAACTTTTGAATAATCACGCGAATTATATAAAGTTCAAATTGTAATTACAACTAGATGTTTGTCATGAGCCATAATTAATTCAAATTATAGTTATGTTAACTAATTAACTAGTATATATTTGCTTATCCGCGTAATTTTTCCATCTATCGTCTCACCACAATCTTTAATTTGATGGTCATTAACCTAATTCTTAAATATACCTTTAATGATCATTTAATTTATTCAAAGAGGATTAACATTTATCTTAATTTATGTAAAATTAACTAAAACATAAACTAATCCTCTCTTAATTAAAACACTAATAACTACACTTTAAATACATTTATTTATTAAAATTCACACTTAAAACGTATCCATCATATATTATGACTTTTTCAAAAACTTAGCGTATATATTAATCATAAAGATTATAATTAATATTATTAATTATTATTGTAACGTATTAATTTTTTTTTATGCATGACAAGTGACCTTTTAACTACTAAAATTGACTACCATAAGAGGCACAAATTTAATCATTAATAGACCGTTACTAAAAAGTTAAAAAAGTTTTAATAAAAAAAATTAAAGATAATGATTAATTACAAAACCTATAGTTTCTTCTTATAGGTTATTTTATTTTATTTACAAAAAAATTAATAAATTTTCAAAGATAAAATAAATATGATTCATTCTTTGACTAAAGATCTAAGGTTCGAGCTATGATACTAAATCAACTCAATCTCTTGATAAAATTGATCGAGTTCATCGGTTGATTGACGAGGGAAAAGTTGTTAGTGGAGTAAAAAAAAAAGAAGAAAAAGAATGATGTACTATCTTTTTTGGTCTGTTTAAAAAAAATGATCTATTTTTTTCTGGCAAAACATTAATCTCAATTTTTCACGTAGCATGTTTTAGGCCACAAGATTAAAGGGTATTTTGGTATATTTAACGTAGTTTTAATTTAAGACCATAAAATTAAAAAGTCTTTTTTTTTCGTAAACTTCTTGCCAAATCAAATTAAGTTATTCTTTTTTAAACAGAAAGAAGTTAAGAACCCCCTCCCTCCATGGAAGGGGGTAATCGTGATAGAATGATATGTGAAAAGTGATATATTTTAATGTATAAAGAGTGATATATCTTACACGTCTGCTTAAGTGATAATCAAAAAGCGTATATATTTTAATGTTCGTTTTCAAGTGATATGTAAAAAGAGATAAAGTTTACATATCTATCTTCAGAACGCCAGGTCGACGCCTCCCCCCCACCCCCACCCCCCAAAAAAAGGCAACGTGTAGCCCTATCCACCATACCAACTAGAGGTTCAATGTCATAATTAAATGTGTAGAAGGAAATTAAAGAGTTGGCCGTTTGTTGGTTTAAAATTCAACTAATGTCCCACCTTCAACTACTAACTGATAAAAAGAAAATTCCTAAAAATTTATTGCTCCAATTTTTTCATATATATATATATATATATATATATTTGTTATTACGTGACCATCAGTAGATCACGAATTCGAGCTATGAAAGTAATCTTTCGTATATATAGGATAAGATAACATATATTGTGGTTTCGCTCTTCTTTGGATCTCATGCTCAGTGAAAGCGTAGTGAATCAGACTGACAGACTGTCTCTTTCTTTTCTTATTAGTTTAACTGGGCACGAGTATAACAATGTAAAAATAATTTGAATGATCTTATCATCTAAATTAAATATGTACGAAACATATAAAACAAAAAATACTCTATTGATATTGTAATCTTTAATATGAAATTATGAATGAAATGTTAATGACAGAAGAAAATGTAGGATTTACGAATTTACTAAATATAAAAAAATAAAATTCTTTTTAGAACAAACTAAAATGAAAAGTAATTAAGATATATAAATTGAAACGAAGGAAATAAGTAAAATATAACAATCAAAGAGTTGGCTTTTTTTGGATTAGGATCAAGCACATACATCTCTTCAAGCAAACTAATGTCCCACCTTCAATTTCATAACACAAAGAAAGAAAGAATGAAAAAGGAGTAATATAATTTCGACTTTTTTATTTTTCATCGAGTATCTGATATTCAATTTTTGGTCCTCTGATTGATTCAGATTTGCATCAAAGAAAATAAGTGTGCCATACCAATAGCGCCAAGAAACTTGACTTTGTGTACGTGTCGTTAAAGGTAGTCAATTGCCCTCACCCTCACCCCCACCCCACCCCAAACCCCAACCCCAACCAACCAAAAAAAAATCACTAATTTATTGCATAATTTTTTTTATTTTCCATCAAGTACCTGATATTCAATTTTTGATCTTCTCACTGATTTAGATAAAGCACTCCATACTAAAAGCGCCAAGAAACTTGACTTTGTATGTCGTTGAAGGTAGTCAATTGCCCGAACCCCTCCACCCCCACCCCACCCCAACCCCCAACCAACCAAAAACAAAAAATAACAAAAAAATTCACTAATTTATTGCACAACTTTTTTATTTTCCATCCAATATCTGATATTCAACTTTTTGATCTTTCAACTGATTCAAATTTACATCAGATAAAGCGCCACATGCCAAAAGTACCAAAAAACTTGACTTTGTGTGTCGTTGAAGGTAGTCAATTGCCCGAAACCCCCCAACCAAAAAAATTCACTAATTTATTACATAATATGGAGATGGAGATTCAAGAGATGTTATCTTTTTTTGTTGCTTTAAATCTTTATAAAATTTCTTAATAAACTCTTCTGCATCTTTATCAACTTGTGAATTATAATTTTCCTCAGAATCTTTTAATGGAAATGGTGAATCAGTAACTCTTAATTTTCTCACATTATTTGGACTTTTACCAAATCCAAGTAATCCCAAAGGTGAACCAGCAATAGTAGTTGTACCACCAGCTTCATAACTTGTACTTGTAGTATTCAAAATTTCAAATACTTTTTGTACAACAGCAATTTCCTCTGATTTATACGTACGATTTCGTCTACGTTTATTATTGGCAAAATACAAGGGAAACACGGGACTATTACTGCAGCTGAACTCGTATTCGCGACGTGTGATGAATGACATGGCAACGTCGTTGTTGTTTGATTTGCAAGTGAGCGAAGACGTTGAATAGTGAGACGGATGTAACATGACGTTGCTTATAGCCTTACTCGCGATTTTACCTTTTTTTAACATGTCTTGGAGGGCAATTTGTATGTCAAGAATGAGTTTGCTCTTAGACATGCCTTTTCTCATCATGTAGAACATAATTCTCACTATGTTCCATAATTTTTTCGTCGCGATTCTAGGTGCACTTGGCTCGATATCCATATTATTCTGGTTCTGATTTGAGAAATTTGAGAAGAAAAGATTTTGGTAATGATGATATGTAAAAATAGATTGAAGGTAAAATTATATATGTAAACGTGATCATATAAGCCTGTCTGACTGTGAAATCGAAGGGAGAGAAATAGAAGAGAGAAGAGGAGAGATGTGTTTGTTTGGTTGTGAAAAGAGAAAAAAGAGGTATATATATATAGGACTATAAAAAGAAGGTGAGTGGACACAATAAATATTATTTTTTAATTAATTTTTATTTTTATTTTGGAGAAAAAACAAATTATTATTGCACTCCCTTTCAATGATAGTGAGTGGGTAAAATAATATATTTTTTTGTAAAAAAAAGAGAAAAAGGTTGTTAATTGATTAAATTAAATCAGTCCAAGATATCTTCTAAAAAAAAAAAAATTTGAGGAATAACAATTTTTAATCTCTCAATTATTTATATGTTTTTTTTTCTTCTCAGCCTTATGATATACATAACTCTATATATTCAATTAAAAATATATAATTGACTATTCGTAGAATTTTAAGAACTGCTCTATGAATCTTATTGGAAATGTCTGATGCTTCTTGGAGCTTCTTTGACGGTCCTGAAGTTGCGCCTTGAGACGAAACTACAAATGCTATGAGATATAATTACCGTCAAATACGGAGCTATAATACAAATTTAATATAAGATATCGATAATTAAATTATGAAACAATTAACAATCACGATAAAATAATTAATATTCATAAGCAAAGGAACAAAAAAAAATGCAAAATGCAACTAATAAATGGTTTAAATACTGAATACTATCTGTTTTACGTCAAGCAAAACGTGGAGTAACTCCTGATATAACAGTAAAAGCAAGACGTGTAGGTGGATCGACTCATCAAGTTCCCATTGAAATAGGATCCACACAAGGAAAAATATTTGTCATTCATTGGTTATTAGCTACATCCCGAAAATATTCGGGTCGAAATCTGACTTTCAAATAAGTTTCGAATTAGTGGATGCTGCCAAAGGAAGTGGCGATGCCATATATAAAAAGGAAGAGACTCATAGAATGACAAAGACAAATAAAATTTTTGTACATTTTCATTAATCTATGAATAAAATCTTTACATCTCAATCAGAATAGAATCAGGAGAAAATGAAAAAATCAGAACTAATCGATAGATTTCTCAATATATATGTTAACTTTTCCCTAAAAGTGGTCAAATATCACATTTTTATCACCTTATTAGATTATTTAAATATAATAACTTATTATAATTTGATATAAATATTTAATGCATATAAATTTTTATTTTTATTTTTTTGCCTGCCTAATTGGAAAACTGGGCCAGAAACATTTATTATTTATGTGTGAAATTGTGGTGGAAACTTCTTTAATTGGTTTTTTTTTTTTTTGGTAACATTAATTATTTGCAAGTTGTTTAAGATATAGTATTATTATTAATTTATTATATAGGTTGTCTTTCTGCAGCTTTAAGGATATTTTAAATAATGTCTAATAAATAAATTTTTAAAAAATAATATATGAGTTAAGGAAATAATTTTAGTTGAAATCCTTCCATTCTTAGCGAAATGTTTCAAAAACGAGCTTTTGAGAATGAAAAAGATCATGTTAAAAGTGTCATCTCACGATACGAGCTCTGCAATATGTAAATCTGTATTGCGTCAGATTATAAAATAAATTTTGAATATCGAGTTGAATATAAAAAAAATTAAGATTTTTTTTTAAAATGTTCGAATCACATCATAGTACGGATGTCTTCAAGTTTTATGTTGTATGGTGGAGTAAATAATGTTTATTTGTCAGTAGGTTTTTAAAACAAAAGCATTTCATGTAGGTCATATAAAAAAGTAGTTGAAATAATTAATTAATGTAACATGATAATTAAGTTGTGTGAAGTGCTCTTTGTTTTAAAATTAAAAAAATATCTAATTTAATTACTAAATTCAATTTGTAATTGACTTTTCTTCTTTTAAGAAGAAGTGAAAACTATGTGTAATAGGTCAGTCCGCTAGTGATATTGTTCGTTTTGAATTTAGGGTCGCAGGATTTTAAAATGTGACACTAAAAGGTAAGGTTTGTTTACTTATATACTCAACATTTCTCCTGTGTTTTGTCGATGTGGGACTTCTCATCTTAAGATAGAGTTGTTAAATACACCCCCTCGCTGAGGTTTGCCCTGCCTCACGGGATTTGCCTAAACTTAGTTGAACTCTAGTTAACATTGACAAGACTGACACATGAGTGGCTCTGGACAATCTGTAACAGCCCAGCCCGCTAGTGATATTGTCCACTTTGGGTCTAGGCACACACGAGTTTAAAACGTGTCACAAGTAGGTAAGATTTGTTTACTTATATTTCCAACATCTTTCCTGTGTTTAGCCCAACCCGCTAGTGATATTATCCGCTTTGGACCTAGGCTCGCACGACGTTAAAACGCGTCACTTGTTTACTTATATACCCATTATCTCTCCCGTGTTTTGCTGATGTGTGACTTCTCATCTTAAGATAAATTGTTAAATATACCCCCTCGCTGAGGTTTGCCCCGTTTCACCGGGATTCATCTAAACTCAATTGAACTCTAGTCAACATCAACAAGACTGACACAAGAGTGGCTCAGATACAATTTGTAACAGCCCAACCCGCTAGTGATATTGTTCACTTTGGGTCTAGGCTAGCACAACTTTAAAACGTGTCACAAGATAGTAAGACTTGTTTACTTATATACTCAACATCTCTCCTGTATTTTGTCGATATGGACTTCTCATCTTAAGATGAGTTGTTAAATAACAGCCCAGTCCTCTAGTGATATAGTCTGTTTTGGGCCTAGGCCCGCATGACTTTAAAACAAGGGCAAATTATAGAAATCTCATACTTTACATGCATAATCTCAATATATACCAACTTTTTCTGAAATTACTAAAAA